>JAASGK010000670.1:0-18456 GCA_023334195.1 Globisporangium emineosum
CAGCTCTTTTCCCCTTCCCATCCCGAAAACGCTTGTTTTAGAGTGAAAACGAAAGTGTGCTCAAACGACTGGAATTTGATTTCTTATTTTACCATTCTGCGCATAAAAATTCATAGGACTACACATTTATTACCAATGTGACAGAGACATCAAACTTGAGGTTCGACCTTTGATAATGAATAAATTGCCATTTGTGTGATTGAAGAAAGCTTTGACAAAAGACGCTTCTAGCACTTGTTCGACTCTTTATTAGCATTTATTTGAACCCTCATTTGTGGCTGAATACGCAGTAGTTTTTGAGCAATTGAAGAAAATCTGCGATTTCTAAACTTTTGGCGGGCACTTTAGTTGTATGTACTCTTTGAACATTTCGCGTAGAACTCAGCAACGGTTGTTGACGCTCAGCCTCGACAAATACACTTCACTTCAAAATACAGACACCAACTTGCTCTCGCTCAGACGAATCTCTTCTTCTACAAGCACTGCGAATAGGCATTTCCCCCACTTTCACCACACCCCCATGGATCCTTCCCAGAGGATGCGGTGGCGCACTCGCTCGGCGGAAAACCTGAAGATGAAGGGCACCATAAACGCGCCCAGCGCGTCGCGAGGCTTGCCCGCCGTAGTTCCGTGCTGGGTGACGCTGAGGAACGCTAGTTTCGCTCCCATCGACAGAGAGGAGGTGAGCAGCTCGCCCTGGAAGTCTCGGCCGATGCCACCATGCCCCGCCGGCATCGCGCCTCCTTCAGTATCTTCTTCGTCGTCACGGGGGAAAGCGGGGTCTCCGTTCACTAGAACGGTTGGCGTAATGTAACAGGCTAAAGACCAGCCATTACATGAAGGCGGATCTGTCCTCAGATCTAGCGTGGCACACACCGCCTTCTCCGTGCATTGTGGAGACAAAGAACAAAAGGGTTACGGTATGACGGATCCCACATGCACGAGTGATGTCATCGGGCGACGTCACGAGCGTTCTCTGTACTAATCAGTGCAGAATGTTGATTTCATGTACTAATCAGTATAAAGTGACGGCATTCATGTACTAATCAAGTGCAGAATGATGGCTCCTACTTGGGGAACTACACTGGCAACGTGGGCGACGTGGGTGACGTGTCGCTACCGGTTGAAGTGAGTGGTGGGAGCCAGCCACTTTGCAGGGATCTCCCGCGGGACTTGAAGTTCAAGTTCCTAGAAGATTCCCTAGGTTCAGTCTCAGTGTACCCAAGGTTTTATATATCAGTTCAGTAGGTTTAATTTCTGCATGTGTGGTTTTACTTGTAAAACCTCTAGGAGCCCTTGAGGTTCAATTGTAAGTAGCGACAGGAACCATAAGCATTTTAATTCAGTTGCAAATTTACCCTCAAGCTCACAAGTCATCTTCTCTCCCTCCAAGTCGGGAGATCGCTTCCTCTGGCACAAGCGTGTGTGCCGCGTTCGAGGGACTGTTTGGAACAGTTCCCTCTTATAGCGCGAGTTCATGTTTTTCCACTGACTGGTGCTTGGAGCTGCCGCGACTGCGTTCATTAGGACGACCTCTTTGTATGTCGCATTTACGATTGACTGAACACAGTCTCCGAATAAATCACGAAGAGCTCGCAGAGCCCACAGATAGTCTTGTATGTGTTTCGCTTCGCATGAAGCAGACGGCCACAGTAAATATCTTGATCGTGTTCGCGCGCCCAACAACGTGAACCAACAGCATGCTGTACCTGTTGGTTTGGTACATAGAGTCTATCTGAAGGAGATCATGGAACTCGAATGCGAGCGACTCGGTGTACTCCGGCACGGTAAGGAGCTCTGTGCAGCGATTGACATCGTCCACTTGTACCGCAAACTTCACACTTGACTGTTGTAGGGCTTCCACCAAGGCTTGCATCTCCTTTCCCCCGTTTGAGTCGTCAGCCAGCGACTTGCGGCGAGCATTGTAGATATCACGATCGCTTAGCAAGCAAGTTGTATATTGAGCTTGGATAGCTACGAGAGTTGATTTGACGTTGGCTCCAGCATCCATCATTGCTTTGGTGACGGTAAGATGGTGGTTGGAAATACTCTGCGCACCTTGCAGCGACTTGAGATTCTCGGTTGGTTCATGGTTGTGAAGAGTGTTGTCGAACCGCGCGACCCACAATTCGTGTTCTACCATACGGATGGAGGCCTTGAACATGCACTCCACACACAGTTGAGTCTTGGTGCACTTCACACGACTCTCGGCAGTAAGATGGGGTCTGTAGCTCTTGTACTCTCCAGCTCGTGTGCAGACGTAGTAGTAAATCGTTGCAACGCCGTCCGTCGTCAGCGATTTGTTGTCTCTTCTTTTTCGTGCTATATCCAAGCGAACGGTAATTCTCCTTCAGGTCTCCGAGGACTTCATCACGCGCTGCCAAGGTCTGCTCCGCAAAGACGTCGAGATCAACGCCAAAGTCGCTCTCCATCGTACGATTCAAAGCGAAATGCAAACTAAAAGGCAAGTAACCACGTGAGTTGCTGTGGATGCTCTAGAATTGTGATTTTTTTTTTTTTACTACGAACGGCTAATTAAGGCTCCGTAACATGGAGCACAGCATACAAAGGGTTTCAATTGTGCTATCTTTCTCAAAGTGAGAGTTAATGCACGTACCATCAGTTACAAGATCCGGAGTGACCGTGCAACTTCCGTGGTGTCACTGCTTGTGCAGTGGAGATGGGATTCGTTTGGTGTGTCATCAGCGTGGATGTATCTGGTGAGGTGCGATGTCGCCCTGTGAGGAATGAGGTGTGGCTACGAAGTTGCGGGCGTCAATCTCCTTTGAGCAGTCGCGAGCTCTAAAACGTTGGACAGCGAAGCAGGCTAACGTGGTACACACTATCTCTATCTGACCAAATATAACGTGGGCCACGTTATTTGCATTTCCCTCCGTTGTACAATACGTGTTGGCTATATTTATTTGCAGTTGAGTTCTCACCTGTCTAAGCCGGTAATCGAGACATCTTCAAGAAAATTGGCTGCGGATAATTTTTTGTAGGCGAATCAGGAGTTGCTTGGAATAGTGAACGGTCTTTTATTTTAGCGAATTGATATTTACAGTAGGAATCATAACTACTACATTAAGGCAACTGCATACAGTTGCTGCAAGAATGATTTTTTGGTGACGAAGACCACGAAAGCACCGCAAACACACTCGCAGTTCAGAGATTCATTCTTGGTCCGCGTGCCGTGCCCATATATGGATAGTCGAACACGAGTAGACGTGCTATGTTGTGAACTGAGGGAGAGAAGCACACCCAGCAGACCTCAATTTCTCCTTGCCTGATTCAACATTCATAGTTTATGAAACGCTGCATGTCGTGAGAGCGGTAGGAGCATGGTGTGACGCATAGGGTAACCTTTGACGATGAGCGAGTGAATAGTCTTGCTGCTTTCAGTTGAAAGGCAATGTGACTCTCGGCTGCTTGTGGATGAGTTTGCTTCATCCTCGGGTGATTCACAGAGTTAATTCTCACACGTCACATCTTTTTGTTTGTCTCTCGAACCGTTTCACAGGACAGTATCTTATTCTGTCTCACACAGTAAATCCCCACTCAGGTGTCGATAATTCTAGACTGTTCGTGAATACGAGAGATGACACATCTGATTACTGATACGGAAACTTACAAAATCCAAGCTTAACTATGCACTTCGCCTCTCCCCGCGCTGTTCTCATTCGATGGGTGACACTGGTTTTGCCAAATGGTGGTTGATGACGCCGCAACGACAAGCGACACACAGAGCACATGCTACCAGCAATCGATCATTCGGCAGTTCGTTTCGAAGCTGCTTCGAAAAGGTCAACGGCAACGTGCTCTCCTCCGCGTATGCGCTGACGAAAAGCTCCCATCGCCCTCACTATCGCCCTCTGGTCATCACGCGCGGTCTCTTCATTACCAAATCAGCGCCAGCATCCGCTTACCAAACAAACATCAACCGCCTGACCGACCAAGCCAATCAGTCAATGCGAATGCAGAACAAGAGCTCCACGTGCGGCTACGGCCTGTCGAGCCAAGTCGGCTACCTCTTTGAGCGCCAGCGGTCCGCGATGCGCCAGAACTCGTTTGCGCGCGCGCGCAATGTGGTCGCGAAGCGCAAGTCCCGCGACGAAGACAGCGATGAAGACGAGCGTCAGCAGCTGCAGTTTCAGCAGCCGCCGAACAAGAAGCTGCTGCTCGAAGGGATCAAGCGCATGCGCGTGTCGTCGCCAACGTCAGTCGACTCGACTACTACCAGCAGAGCAAGCGCGAGTGCTGATAGCAATATGACAGACTTCACAATGGACGGTGACTATACAGAAGCGAATGCGCAAGCGCTGGTGCCTGTGGCCAAACAGCCTCGGCGATTGAATGCGCACGGAGTTCCACTCACGACCAAGTGGAGTCCAGCCGGCACAGGCTACTACTCCAGCTGCAGTAGTGACCTGGGCACGCCGCCGACTGATGACGCGTCCTGTACCGCGCTCGTGCTGTTTGAACCGACAAACTCGATCCCGCGCGGACCAAGCCCGCGCATCGAGTTAGTGGATAGTGACGAGGAGCAAGATGAGCGAAGAGCACGCCGGTCCGGAAGCGACGACGACGACGACGATGAGTTGTTTGTCCGCTTCGAAGAGATCCACGACGACGACGAGCCAATGGAGATCGATTAAGTGTGGAGCAAGCGCTGTGCGTTATAGCCCCCATCCCAGCCATCATGTCGAAGGATCGATGATCAGAGAGCAAGCGGATCGATGTGATCCACATGATTTGGTCACGCACGTGTGCTGATCAACGAGTTTTGAGAACGTAGTGTGTGTAATCTTTAATTTAATAGTATCACTCAAATCTTTGCGCCAAAAGTCACGACGATTCACAGCTGGGGCGACGACTTAATAGCTCATAACCACCGCCACGTGCAGCAGAGGTCACAACCCAAAAAGCGGGCTTGGAGAAGATGGAGAGCTCCTACTACGCCCTGGGGCGAGAGCCCCCGCGCCGCCACTCGCTCATGCGCGCGATGGTGCTTGCCGTTGTGGGCATCGCCACGGGCTTGGTCTTCGTGTCCATGCGCTCTCTGGACGCGAATAATGCACGCTCTGAAGTACTCCAAGCTGCGCGCGAGCGGTTCTTCGATCTGTCGCCTCATGCGCTCCGAGCCGCCGACGATAGCGCCACTTTCCTCACGAATGAGAGCGCACCGCCATCGCCGCTTCCGTCGCAGCCGACACCACCACAACCGACTACTCTGCGCGAGTTCTTCAAGCAGCGTGGGAGTCAGCTGAGCGAAGACCAGCAGCTGGTCGTGAACATGACCAAGCATGCGTGGCACGGGTACCGTAAGTTCGCCGGCTGGAAGGACTTCCTCAATGTGGATGCGTTGACCGGCGGCACTGTGTACAGCCACGACATGGCGCTGACGCTCGTGGATTCGCTCGACACGCTCTTCGTGCAGGGTCTGCACGACGAATTCGACGAAGCCAGCACGTGGGCCAAGGCGAATCTGGAGACGACCATGCTCCAGCGCGGCAGCGTAAACTTCTTCGAGATCACGATTCGGTCGCTTGGGGGATTGCTCTCGGCGTATTATCTCTCCGGTAAGTACAAAGTTTTGGCTGTAATCGTACAGTCGATCTTTGGAGTAACCCGCTGACATTGTACTTGTGTGCGTGTGCCTTTCGCGTTTAGGAGAGAGGCACTTTCTCGATCTCGCTGCGAAGCTTGGCGACGGGTTGTTAGAGACTTTCCAGTGCCAGCCGAGCGTTCCGTGCCTCAATGTCGACTTTGTTGTACGTGTCGTTAAATTATGTATCACAGTCTGCTAGTGGGGTGGGTCTCTCTATCTGTTTAACTCGCACTCACATATGCAAAAACGCTTGACAAAATGCGCGTGCAAATAGAACAAGAGCGCATTCGGACAAACGAGTATCGCGGAAGCCAACACGTTCCAGCTCGAGTTTCTGTACTTATCGCATGCGACGAACAACAGTGCATACGCCGAGCACGCTCACGCCATGAACAAGATTGTACGTCCTCTTGCCCCGTGGTGCTTAAACCTCGAAAATTGAGAGGAAAGGGTGCTGAGAACGAAGTTTCTCTCAATTGTCCACAACAGATGCAGGACTTGGTCAAGGACCGCTTCACAGACGGCCTCGTGCCTACCCAAATCGCCTGGGGATCCAGCGGGTTAGTACACTCTTAGAACCTTACTATGGTAGCATTCATTTTCCAAGTTAACACCGAAGTGACTCATGACCATTTTCTCTGGATAGGTCGGTCCAGTCGAAGATCTCGTGGGGGGCGAATGGCGATAGCTACTTTGAGTACATCCTCAAGCAGTGGCTCCAGTCGGACAAGCGCGACGATGAGCTCAAGCGCCAGTACCTCATCGCAGTCGACGGCATGAAAGCCAGGATGCTCGGCAAATCAGCGCCGTCGAACTTCGTGTATCTGGGCGAGATCAGTGAGAGCGGCCAGTTGCGGCCTCTGATGGAGCACCTCACGTGCTTTGTGCCCGGGTTGCTCGCGCTCGGATACCTGCACGGGATGCCGAGCGACCACCTCGATTTGGCCAAGGAGCTCACACGGACATGCGTGGAGGTAACATTTGAGTATGGATATTTGTACAAACCTGTAATGCACTAACAAACAATGGGGCTATAATCTGTCGCTATACTCTGACAGATGTACTTGGCATCCGCAACAAACCTCGCGCCAGAGGTAACGCGCTTCCGAGTCGATGAAAGCTCTCAAACCTCCGAGCTGTTCGTCAGCTCAGATGCAGCCCACAACCTACTCCGTCCTGAGACCATCGAGAGCCTCATGATCTTGCACCGCGTCACGGGTGACGAGGTCTACCGCGATTACGGCCGCACGATCGCCAGAGCCTTTGAGAAGAACAGCAAGGTACGATATGGCACACTTGTATTCCTGTTCACAGTTTTGATCATGGGCGTGCTGATATTGACAAATCTGACCGGTGGTTGTTTGCTTTCAATGCGGTAGGTGGCAGCGGGCGGATATCGAGCCATGTGCAACGTATTCCAAGGTCCCGTGACGCTGTGCAACGACCCGCGCATGGAGAGCTTCTTCCTCGCCGAGACACTCAAGTACCTCTTTCTGCTGTTCTCCGATAACGACGTGTTGCCGCTGAACCAGATCGTGTTCAACACCGAAGCGCATCCATTCCCTATCCTGAAGTAACACGAGCTGGAGCAATGCTTCATCGTTTACACGATGAAAATATACCCCACAGCGGGTATATAAATGTCACAAATATTGTAACAAATTACGATAATATACCCAACCATCACTCTTCACAACGCTTCACGTCCTTTTTTCAATCTTTTGAGTTTTTCATCAAATAAAGCCACTTCAACTTCAGTTTCATTCCACGCGATTATTGGCTGAAAATGCACTATTTCGAAAAGGAAACCCCGCGTGCGGAATTGGCATGCCGCTCTTTCCGTCCATTCCAATCTCCACCTGCAACCAGCGATGACGGAGGTGATCATGTTCGCGCCAGGATGGCACCGCAAGTGGCTGCTGCTGCTCGCGGCGCTCATGACGCTATACCTGTGTCGCTATCGCCTCATGGGTGCGCTTGTGTCCAAAGTGGCGACCTTCTGTCTCGCGAAGAAAGAGCCGAGTCTCAAGATCGACGTGCAGGTGAAGCTCGTGCTGCTGTGGCAGTTGCAACTTGTGCACGTTGAGATCACAGGCGGCGGTGATGACTGGACGCTGCTCTTCACGCGGATCACCGTCCACTGCTACATCAAGGAGTTCTTTCGCTCGTTCGGCCAGACGAAGATCTGGGTGCTGGAGATCGGAGATGTCATCGGCGAATTGCGCCACCTTGATGAAAACCTGCTGCGTGAGCTCCTGCAGCGCGAGAAACAACATAACCCACCGCAAGCGATGACGGGCAGCCAACGTACGTTTTCTTTGCAATGGTGACATTCACTTTGATGGGTAGACGTATCGCATGTGAACCTTACAGTATATATTGTATTGGTAATGTGAACGACATGTAGGTGATACAGATGGAGCAAACCCCGTTGGCTTTCTCCGCTTTGTGGATTTTCAAGTCGCTGCAATCCAGCTGAAGCTCCACTGCTTCGAGAGCACGACTGAGTTTCGCTGTCGTAATCTGTCGATTGGGATCACAGAGGTGCTCGTGAAGGAGAATTTGCTGCACGTGAAAATACAGACCACTTCGGTTCACGCTCGCAGCTACCGGCAGAAACATGGATCGCAGGACAATGAGGAAGGGGTTATCAGGGACGGTATATCCTTTGATTGCTCGGGTCTGTGCTTCGTGGCGGATCTGCAGCTGATGGATCGAAAACTAGTCGGCTACAAGTTGATTGGAGTGAAAGACGAGCTGGTTTCTGTTCAGCTGTGCACTTCATTTTTGGAGTTTGTGATGCTGCAACAACTGAAGCTGATTGAAAGTGGACTGTTTTCAGCGCCAAATCCCCAGTCGCTTCTGGCAAAGCACAAAAGGAGCCCACAGAGCACAGAATTGACGAAAGAGATCTCCGACACAAGCATCTCTTTGGTCGTCATTCACGAACTTGAAGATAAAAGAGCGATCCCGTTGAAGTTTGCCGCCGAAATCACGTCGTTCGGCACGACAAAGGTTGAAATCCAGTCCGATATCCTGCTCGATTTTGCTGACGAGAACGACGCTACGCCAACTGGAACCGGATTTTGTCATCAAGCAGTCGTTACCAACATTTCAGCGACGACAGGGCGGGAATTCAAGCAAGCTATTCTCACGCTGTCGACACTCGAGGCCAGTGTGACCCAGACTCATGAGTGCAAAGGGCACATTGAATGTGCTATTGGTGCAATGGAAGCGTTTGCAAGCCCCCGAATTGTGATGGTTTTGCATTCGCTGGCAGCATGCGACGACAGAATCAAAGAGTACGCTCGTCAGTCGAAGTCGCTGCTGTCAAACGCCTGGAGAGATGCGCACCCACTCTTGGAAAGGCACGCTCCTGACCTGAAGCGCTCAAGCCAAATTGAACTGGATGTAGTGACAAAAGTTCAGTCCTGGAAAGTCAAAACAATTTTCCAGGCGAAGCACGCGCTGGCTGAAGAAATGATGATTGACGGCGACAATACGACTATGACCGCCAAAGTTTCTCATCCAGTTCCCAGCCATGCGAAGCGATACGACTTTCGAATCGCCAAGATCCGAACCGATTTCGTCACACCGTTTGCAAAAGAGAAGCAGAGACACTCAGCTGTCTTTCTTGGTGCGGAGTTCACAATAGCCAACGATGGAAATCACGGCGCTGGTACCAGTATTTCAAGTGTTGATGCAAAGTTTCAGTCTGTGGCAGTGAATCGTCCGACCGATGACACTTCCACTCAAATCAGGCAGTTCCCAGTCGCACTGATGAAGGAGATGAACATTAAGCGCCAGGACAGTCGAACGAAGGAAAGCATGGACACTGAGATGTCCGTCTCAATATCGGACGCACACGTCGAATGGAATCATCGAACGCACGCAAAGTTTTTGAAGGAATGGTCGGCGATAATGGCGATCGTTGACAAGGTGGGCCTGATGCTGTCGCTTCCAAGAAACACCAGCGTGTCTGGAGACCAAGTCCTCCCTTCGCCACCGATACCGAAAACTCTAGCACTCGACGTGCGCGCGAAGAACACTGAAGTTCTCCTTCACGAAATTCGAGATGTCGAAAACGTTGTCGCTATACAGCTGACGGAAAGCAAGGCTGTCCATCAGAAGCAGCGGCTGGCAATTCAAACTTCATTCGATTGTTCGCTGGTGAGCCTTTTGTGGGGTAGCAGCTGTCCGGCAATTGAAGTTGTCGGTGCTACGTTCCAGCAGAAAGTTCTTCTGGGACCCCAGCGCTTACTCGCGAAAGTTCCAGTCCAAAGCAAGATCAAAGCCAGCCAGATGGAAGTGTTCATGCGTCCAAATCTCCGTTTGCTGCAGCTGCTTCTGCGTTTCGATGAGCTCGTGAACCCCAAAGATGAGATTAAAGGAGGACAAGTTCATGAAAAACCATCAACAAGGCAAGGGCTTTCGTTTGACTGCGCACAGCTGTCGATTGAAATCCACGAGAAGGACCCCCTCACTGTTGACGCTGGTAATCAAAATCGTGAGATTCATCGCGCGACGCTGGAGTCCTTGGAAATCAAGAGCGTGATCTCCAAGTCTTTCGAGATCAGTGAATCCATGATGCGTTTTGTGCAGATGACACGACATGGAGATACAATCGATTCGTCTGCATACTCGCACGCTATCGATCAAATTATGGGGGTTGAAGGATCTATCTCCGCAAACACATTGGTGTTGATGCAGAGTGGAAAGGCGTTCGCAAGCTCCCGTGACTTGGAGATCCAATTCGCCATAACAGACATTGTGCGGACACGCACGTCTTCAACGACGTCAGCGGCAGAAAGAGCTTATCCTCCAAAAACGACAATCTTTGATTTCAGTGGGTTGACGAAATGCTGTGAGATCACGGTTGAAAAGAAGTTCCATGAGAGGCTCGCAAGGATATTACCAGTTATTCAAGGCACGTTCGATACCCAAGAAGTGAAGACCGACAATGCTGAGTCTGAAGTGAATGACTTTGATTGGAGGCTGCGATACACCGGAAATGTGGATTTTGGAATCCAGCAATGCACAGTGGTCGTCCCGTACGGCGACAACTCATCATCAATCGTGGATTTCTCGTACGCTGGTCTCGGAGAAAGAATCATGCGCGTCTCGATCAAAGATTTTGCGCTCAACTTTCGCCAATTCCAGAAAGTTGCGGTTCACGTTTCGACCGTTCGTGTGATTCTGGAAGAGTCTGTGGAATCTGCATCGAAAGTTCAGGTAGAGCCTTCGTTGCAGCTGCTTTACTTGCCACAGCTGATGTTCAATGGCATGATCCACTGGAAAGAAAATAATGCTGGCAAGGAACTACTGGGCGATACGGCAGTGCTACAATCATCCGTACGAGAGTTCGCATTATCGTTCGAGCTATCTGTGAAGAGCAAGATTGGAGCACCTTCCGCGACTCAAGTTCCGACCCTAGAAGAGGCATTGCTTGCACTGAATTGGGATTTCGTGTATCCACTCCTTGTCTACTTCCTAACTGAAGACGAAGACGACGTCACAGCAGTCACCTCCGACCAGAACGGAGCGGAGTCCCGTCTACAATGCATTGGGCTTCAATGGGACGTCTCGGTTGACATTGTACAGATAGCCTTCTGGGACATCTTGACCAAGGAAATTGGACTACTGCTCGTCACGAATGATTTTCTCTCCCACGGAGTGGCAACAAATTCGCACCGTCCAAGGTCTCAGAAACTGAACAATCAGAGTCCTTGGGTCATCCATGAAGCGACCACGTACGTGGACTTGTTTCGAGTCTACATATTGCGGAATCCCATTCGCACCGACGACTACGGGGAAGCAACTGTTGTCGAGAGTGAAGTGCTTCCGTTTGACAGTACCGAAGTCTCGAACTTCTTTTTTGAGACGGCCGGAACGAGCTATCGAGCGATACTCTGTCCAGATATGGCTGAGGACGATAGATCCCAAGACAGTGACGTTGAGTCACTCTTCAGCGAATGCGTGGGCACTTTCTATGAGAGACTGCATGACAACTTCATGCCAATTGATTTCAAGTTCAGTCTTTTCGGATCAACAAAGCTGCGGAAATCAAACTCTCTTGCGTCAGTTTCATCGCCAAGCTTCACGCTACCTCCGATGCTCACTCCTAGCTCATCGACAACGTCATTCTCGCCTAGCCCAAAAAGTCCAAGACTCTGGACCCAAACTGTCCGAGAAAAATTGATGCGCTTGAAAAGACGTTCATCTTCCATGGACAATCTCCTCTTGAACGATGGCTCGTGTCCCATTCAAGTGGATTCGATGAAGCTTTTGTGGACGATAGAGACCCGAGACACAGTATTCTACATGACGTCACTAACCTGGGATAGCATCCAGCGGCTAGCAGAAGCCAACAAAGATCAACGAGAGAGACTCCTATCGCGTTTCAACGATTCCAGACCTGCTACTCCTGCAGCAACTGAGGAGTCGGTGAAGATCAATACCTGGCGACCACCGAGCACACTGCACAAAGATGCAAGTGAAGGCCTTAGAAACAACTCTTCAGGTCCGCAGCGAAGAGGAAGTACTCGAGATACTTTACTAGACCTCCTGCAACAAGGCAAACTTGGCACGAAGCTAGCCTCCTCGCCAGACGAAGACGGAACACAAGAAAGCGGTGATGTAAATGCGCCAAAAAACCCTGCTGGGCTAGGCGAAGGGGAAGAGCTGAATGCGTGCAAGTCCATTGCATTTAAGAAGTACACTCTCGACATCCACGACGCACAGATCAACATTCGCGAAGAGAACAGCCAGAGCAGCGTCCTTGTAGCGACAAAGCACATTCATTTGGAGGTTGGTCTTGATGGACTGCGAAGCCACACTGTCGCTCATCTGAACTTTGCTTCAGTGACAGCTCATGTAGCTCCAATTGACGTGGACATCTCGGCTGGGGTTCTCTGGTATGCGTACTCAGCCGTATCTCCTGCACATTCGCCACGAGGATCTGCGAGCTCATGCTTGCTGAAACAGGTGATGGAGGAATGCAGTTTGACCATGACGTATTCGCAAGCTTTGGTGACTGGAGCGACTGCCGTAGAGGTCGATTTGTCGTTTCTGCAGCTCTCCACGGATCGTCACCAATTCTATCAGCTTTTGAACGTGATGCGACATGTTCTTCTTGCTCCGCCGACAATAGTTCGCAAACCAAAACGTTTTCAAGCTCCACAGTCCATTCGAGTCAACGTGCCCGACCTCCTCGAGCATGAAGCGAGTGACTTGATGGTCTTCCCAGCATCCCCCAGCCCGAGTGTCAACTCTATGTCAGCAAAGAAAGCGCATGCGCAAGTCGTCGAGGAGCTTCGTAGCAGAGAGGCGAAGCAGCTGAACTCTCGAACGAGCGTCATTCCGCTCAAGTTCATCTCGTTCCGTGTCCAAGGAACTCAATTCCGGCTGCAGTCCAGTCCAGAGACAACCGGCGCAGATCACGAGTTCGTGGAGATCCGCGCTGAGGGGATCGCGGGCTGCCACACGTACTTTTCGAATCAGTGCACGAAGCTGATTCTCAACTTGCAATGGATGGAAATCAACAACTTGCGCCCTGGTCCTTCATCGATCGCGTTTGAAGATGCCATGGCGGTGCTGAAAGCGAAGCTGCTCGTGGATAAACGGTACCAAAGCAGCAGCAAGGTGAACCTTGCTAACCAGAAGGGGATGTTGACGATCCGCGCTGAGAGCGGGCCACTTATCCGAGTACTCGGTCAAAAGCTCCGTGTGTTGGACGTGCTGGAAGTGAGCATGTTTCCCGAGATATCCAACATCATCGTGATCCAGCTCGCGTCCGATTTCTACGAGCTCGTCTACAAGTTCTTCTTCGAGCAAATCGGTAGTCCAGATCACCACGATCTCAACTCGGAGCAAGTCCTCTTTGGTCGCAAAGCAGTCGCAGTTTCCACTGGCGGGCAGATGTCGCCGTCTGTGAGGAGCACTCGAGCTACGACGGGATCTGGGACGCCAACGCACCCAAGCACACCACCGCAGCAACCTCGACGAAAGAGCCTTCAAATCAGTGGTGGGTCGATGAACGGACTTGCGCCGGAATTAAATGCGTCGTTTGCATCGAATGCCAGCACTGCAAGTGGCTCGATAACGTCGTCATCGGCTACTCTGGAGAGCGGGTCCCTGGAAGACGATGACTCGTCGACCGATGGCTGCGAGCTCTTCTACTTCAAGTACGTCCGCATCGGAAACGTCAAACTCCGCATCAACTGCAACGGCTTTTTCGTGAACCTGAGCGACTTTGACTTGGATCTGCCTCCGTACGTCTGCCAAAGCAAACTCTGTACCTGGAAGAAGCTGCTTCAGAAGTTCGAGAGCCACTTGAAATGGTACGTGACGAAAGAGAGCGCATCCTCGGGTCTCTCGCATTTCAAAAACAAGTTTTTAAAGTGGACGCCGTCAGCCTCAAGCTCAAGCGACAAGAAGGACAAGAACCGAAAGGAGGAAGATAGCTCGATGGTCAACGCCCAAGTGCTCTTCGGTCCGTATTCTGGCGCAACGACATGAGAGGTAGTGTTGCCAAAACAAAACCTTTTTTTCTTCTTCTTAACAACAGGTTTCCCTCACTTCGAATTTACTACTTCGAAGTACTTGCTTGGCAAGCATCGAGGCGAAGTTGACACTATCCAGCTGGACGGAGAGGCGAATGGATCTTGGCTGCTGACAGTGGTAGAACAACAAACTCAAACGCTCGTCTCAATGCAAGTCTTGACGCGGCTGAGAAGGTCGAACGCTCCGATATCACGACGCTAGAAGATCAATGGCACCATATGTCAAACTCAGCACTCGATTGGTGAAGATACAAGTGCGTACGCAAAAAAGGTGACAACCCTACCTCATTGAATCCTCCATCCTTGCGCTTCTCCATCACTTCGATGAATTCCTTTGGGGACAAATAACCATCACCTGGCAGTAAACATGAAGGCATCCCGGTCAGAGGTGAACTGAGGAGGTAAAGGGCAACAACAAGAAATTCCAGAAACCTACCGTCCAGATCAAAGAGCGTGAACAGGATATCAATCTGCAGCGGCGTCACGAGCTCCTCGTTCTTGCGGTTGCGAAGCGCGGCTTTGCAAGCGCGTTGGAATTGCTCTACCCCATGCCATCACCAAATACTTGTTTGTCAGCGCATTTTCAAAAACTTTCGCAGGACATCCGCATGCCCACAGGCACCCACCTTTGTTGAGTCCGTGGTCTTGCATGATGAGGTCGATCGCGACTTCGAGTTCCTCCAAATGCTCCAGCAGCACGGTAAAGTTGATGAAATCTTGCTCCGAGATGTTGCCCTTTTTCACCAAAGTCACCACATTAGATAGCTTGACTAACGCAATCCCCATCAAGCCCCATCTCGACACGCACCTTCATGTCGCGCAGCTCTTCCACTCGCTCGACCCATTTCCCGATCTCTTTCTGTGAAGTGGATGCAAAGAGACAACATCGCCAATCAGAATGAGTCAATATCAGCGGGTATTTGGCTTGTGCGGTCCAGAAGTATTTCGCTTTACCTGGTTGACGTGGGACACGAGGAACATGCCGAACTCACGAGGGGACAGGTCGTTGTTGCCGTCCAGGTCATACTGCTCAAAGTAAACATCGCGGTTAAGGGGACTCACATTTTGTTTGTGCGTTGCGCTTGGTTGTGAATATTTGACAAAAAACAACAAATCATGCATGATAGAGACAACAGGTGGAAAGGATATCTGAATGCGCATGATTTCCTGCTTGAGGTCCCGACGGAACGCAAAGAAGTCTTCATACGTCAGCGTCTCACTGTCGGAGAAACACAAGAAACGCATGTACAAGAGCATTAGACTTTCGGCATCCGTCTTCACCTAGGTTTGATCATGTTTCATTCACTTACGTGGCAAGTTCGCCAAAGAGGTGCTTGAAAATCGGCGCGTCTTCTTCTTTCAGCGAGCGGTCTTGACGACCTGCCGGGGTGCGCAGGCGCATCAGATCAATGATCTACAGTATAGCAACAAGAAGAGAGGTCAGCAAAATAGGATGCCCCAACGCTTAGCTGATGAGCAAGTACAAGTCACAGGTGATATGAGAATTTAAGTGGATTACCTGCTTGAACTCCCGGTGGTCTAAGCGGCCATTCCCGTCCGAGTCGAACATCTTGAACGCGAGCTCGAACTGGCGCTCAGGGACTACAAAAGGAATTATGGATCACAACAAACTCAGAGCATTAATTCGCCAGTCTTCTTGGTAGTAATGCCACAACAACTTCGTTCACATACTAGCAAGCAGCGTGTTGAAAAACATGTACTCGGCGTAGGAAATAAGCCCGTCGCCGTCCGCATCCACGAGGTCGAAGAACGACTTTGGGCGCGCCGGACCGCCGTGAATCTGTGCAATATACCACCGTGAAGTCCATTAGACTCCAACTTTCTTTACACACCACGATACAGTTCATGCACTGCACATATATACACGTACCACCACAAACTGTTCAAACTCGGCATTCGTGATCTGCAGGTTGCGCAGCGCCTTAACGTGGGTCTACATCATATAAGCGAAGAACGTAGCACATATCGCAGAGTATTATAACGCGACTGTGAGAATAGTAGCTTCCAGCGAATGGAAACAAACCTCAAAGTCGATCTGGTGCTCCTCGCGGAACGCCAGGAGCGCGTTCACGTCGGCGGCCGTCACGCTCACAGTCTCCAGCAGCAGCTCCTTGACCATGGCGACGTATTTGTCCACGTGTTCCTATGCAACACCACACAGCGCACATACGGTTAGCAGCTATACGTACGTTCAGGCAATGGCGAAAGCGCATCGCGTTCAAATCTTATTTACCTTGCTGGGCTTGCCGGAGAACGACGCCTTGGGGTTGAACTTGGCGTTCTTGGACGCGAGCGGCGCGCCGCTACGGAACGTGTAGGGTGTGATGGCGCGCGCCAGGTCGTCGCGCGTCATGTAGAACTGCTTGTCGATCTCCACGGATGAGAAGTACTCGAACACGCGCTCGGGGGAGCTGAACTTGCGCAGGCGGTTCTCGTAGTTCCCCACGGTCTTCTCCGTGAACGACGGGCCCGTGGGGGTGGCGCCACTGCTCTCCATACGCGTGGTGGAGGTGGAGAGGGAGAGCAGCGGCGCGGTGGCCAGCGCGGCGGGCCACGCGCGCAGAGAGCGGAAGAGCAGGCGCTGCGTCATGTCGTCCGGATGGTCAACGAGGTGAAGTTGATGGATTTTGAGAGCGAGCGCAATTGATTGAGGGGAAGATAAGAGCTCTTTTTGACTGTAACTATGGTTTAAAGTAATTTTTAAAAGCATCAAACCTCGTTATTTTGTAAAACGATGTATTTATAGATAGTTTGCTGGATGAAGTATTACCTCTTTATTGTATAAACGAGTATTCTAAACTCTCATACACAATATAACAGGAATTGATAAATCATTTATGCAATTCGAGAGAACTGGTGTTGCAACAGACATCCAAGCTCCAATGTGCGTTTGCGGCTTCAACTGCTGCGCCACGGCTGTCTCCTCGCTCGCTCAAAGTGAGGCCTGGACTCCCCTCAGCCGCAGTAGTTGTGGGAGTTTCCTGTGGTACGATGCAGGCGCGACCGTTCACGCCGGCCTCAACGGACCTAGGCCATCGATCTCCGCTCTCTTCCTTCCAATACATATTCAGTTCTGCATTTGCACGCATCGGCACACTTGTCTAGGGTTTGCAACTCAAGCGAACGCGCTCGAACGGGGGACATGAAGGAGCCACCGGACCCGCCCTACCGCTGCGTCAAGACGAGCTTGAAGAACGTTGTCAAGGACGATCTCGTCATCGAGAAGCCGTGCTACAGGGCAGCGGCATCATGATCCACACGCTCCAGCTGCTCAAGCTGTACCTGCTCCACTGTAGCAAGGAGGGCGACGACTGCCCACGCTCGACAGACAATTCGTGACCTCAGTCATAAAGGTGCTCTGCGAGCTGCCCTCCCAGGGCAGGCTTCCAAAAGCTGAGACGCAGGCCACACCTGCCGAAGACGTCGCACCCTCTCTACCACGCGTAGATAGACGAGCAGCGCTACCTGGTGCTCCCTGCGAGGGATCTGAAAAAGGCAACGTCCGCTACGACATCCAGTACTCGCCGCAGGACTACCTCCTGTGCATGCTGCGCATGATGAGGGCGGTCGAGGCGCACGGCACGAGCGTCAATAACGCATGCCCACTTCGCACCAACATCGTGCCCAAACACGTCCGCATAGACACAACGTCGCTCGTCTACCTCTGCTTCACAAAGGAACAGGGTAAGCGGAGCGACTACATGACTAAGGGAAACCTCATCAAGCGCCAAGACAGTATCTGGGGCTTCTTCTTCAAGACCGACATGAAGTGCTTCCGCGCGAAGGGCTACACGTTCGACCACCAGATTGAGACAGACGGCGTTGGTTGCAGCATCCTCCTGAAGCGTGAGGGTCTTCTCGACGAGCCGGTGATCCAAGCGAAGAAAGCAAATAGCGAGACGTACATCGACGAAGTTGCTGATTATGAACCCCTGAGGGGCAAAAAGATCGTCGCGATTGATCCCAACATGAGCGACCTGTTGTATTGCGTCAACAGCGACACCAAGAAACAGACAACGTTCCGATACACACAGGACACGCGCCGCAAAGAGACGAAGGTGAAGAAGTACCGGGACTACTTACAGTCGCGGTAGGGGATTGGGATCAGAGGCAGCACCGCAGGTTCAAGGTACCCATCAAGGGAAGGGCTTCAGGACGATGTTTCGGAAGGCGGGCTACGACGTGTACCTGGTCGATGAGTTCCGCACCAGCTGCAGGTGCAGCGCGTGCGAACAGGGCGAATGTGAGAAGCGACAGCATCTTGCG
>JAASGK010000671.1:0-18445 GCA_023334195.1 Globisporangium emineosum
CGAGGAGAAGACACCAAAGCCAACAACCGAGGAGAAGACTCCTACACCGACACCGACAACGGAAGACAAGACGCCAAAGCCAACAGTCGAGGAGAAGACACCAAAGCCAACAACCGAGGAGAAGACCCCTACGCCAACAGCCGAGGAGGCTTCGAAGGACAATCAAGGGGCAACTTCAACTTCAACGCCAGTGGCCACTGTGGTTCCTGTCTCCAGTTCAACTCCGTCTGCAGTCGTCCCAACTCCTGACGAAAGTGAGGTGACATCAAAGCTGACAGATATCCCGGCGACGCCAGTCCCAGCCTCAATAGCTCCAGTTTCCCCTGAGCCAGTTGAAAACGAGGCTACCCCTGAGCCAACCGAAGCTCCAGCGACGCTTGCTCCTGTGTCTATAGCTCCAATTTCGCCTGAGCCAATTGAGAATGAAGCTACCCCTGTGCCTACAGTAAGTCCCACCACAGAAGCTCCTGTCTCGGTGGCTCCAATTTCGCCTGAGCCCGTTGAGAATGAGGCTACCTCTGTGCCAACACCAAACCCCGCCTCTCCCGCTCCTGCCTCGACAATTCCAACTTCAAGTGCGCCGGATGAGAAGTCGCCTGCACCCGTCAAAAACGAAGCCACCCCGACACCCGACTTAAGTGAGGATGATGACGACAACAGCCAGAGCCCAACGCCAGCTCCTCAGTCTCCTGTTCCAGTGAAAGACAGCCAGTCAGCTCCAGTGGCAGTGGTCGACAATGAAGCCGATGTATCAACTCGTGCAGAGACCCCAGCTCCAACTTCGACTACTCCAAGTAGTGGGGTCGACGCCACGTCAAAGTCTGATTCTGCTGAGGATACGGAAGCTGAGTCTTCAGACTCAACGGAGCCAGGAATCTCATCTTCGGCTCCTCCTTCCACACGTGATGATGAAGATGATGATGCGGCTTCTGAGGATTCTGCTGTGATCTCTACTCCAAAACCAGCATCGGGTATTTCGATCTTGCCGATCGATTTGTCGGATCTGATTCCGACCAGAGGACCAACTCCAGCAGCAGCTTCTGACGCAACTGATGCTGCTTCAGTTCCGAAACCAGCATCAGGTGATTCGATTTTGCCGATCGACTTGTCTGACCTGATTCCAACCAGAGCACCTACTCCAGCTGCAGTTTCTCCTTCCACAAGTGATGGTGAAGATGATGATGCGGCTTCTGAGGATTCTGCTGTGACATCTACTCCGAAACCAGCCTCGGGTGATTCAATTTTGCCGATCGACTTGTCTGACCTGATTCCGACAAGGGGACCAACAGCAGCTCCTGGTACGGCATCCTCCCCACCAGCGTCAGACAATTCTATCTTGCCGGTTGATTTGCCTGATCTGATTCCGACAAGCGGACCAACTTCAGCTCCAGCATCCGAGATCCCTGGGGCGACGGCATCCTCCACACCAGCGGGGGGTATCTCTATTTTGCCGATTGATGCGCCTGATCTCACCCCATCGACGGGACCAACATCAGTTCCAGCCAGCGGATCTGGAGTCTCCGGTGGAGACACTGGAAGTGCAGTCAAGGTGCCTATTGTGTCGACACCAACAGTCAGCCCGGTCTCGCCGCCTGCTGATCCAAGTGGGGCAGTTAACGGCAAACCTCTTCCAGCTTCTGAAGCACCCGCGCCAACCAGTAAACGTCCAGGTATATCAATTGATTGGAGCACGATCACCGATCTCTTCAAACGAAACTCTACCACCGCACCAGGAGCAGCAACAGATGATACAGAAGACGGTGCTGGCAAGGTTGTCGCTCCTGATCTTGTTGCCGATAAGGTCGTAGCGAATACCAACAGCAGCAGTAAGCCAAGTGATGCTGCTGCTGCTAATGGCTTCAACCTTATTCGTCCCGCAAATGGAAAAGCTAACACAGCCGAGCCCAGCTCAAGCAGCAGTGCTGGAGACAAGGCGACTCCAGTGAAGAAAATCGAAGCCAAAACCCACGAACTTGGGAAGAAAAACAAGACCGTCGCAGCCCTGGAAGAAGAAGACGACAATGAGACTGAAGAGAAAGCCACGGCGTTCAAGGTTGTCGAGAAGTCTACCATCACAGTGAAAGATGGCAACAAGAAGAAAACCTATGAGAAGTATGACCGTAACACCAACGCTGAGACCGTCAAACGTGGGAAAACAAATACCATCACCGACGGCAGTGGTGAAGTGTCAACGACGGACGCAGACAGCTCGACGTATGGAAATGTCATCGGTGGCAACAACCGTGACCACCCTCCTCCTGGTGCGGACATTCAGGTGTCGGCGTTTGCAGCCAAGACTCAGAACGCGATTCGCTACTCAAGCTACGCGTTCACACTCGTGTCCTTCGGTCTACTCTTGTTCTTTCATCTCCTCGCGTTGAAGTCCCCGCAGTGGATTGCTGAATCTGCAAGTGCTCGTCGCACCGAGAGCTCGTGGTTCATGCCAACGACGTGGGAGCTTGTGGCTGTGATGACTTATTACCAACATTTGGGTTCGATTTCGATGATGGAGCTGACAAAGGCGCCGTACATCATCCTTGATTTCACGGACTCGTTCTCATGGGTGAACTTCCACCTCCACTCAATTGTGACGTCGAGCGCTGCTCGGAGACTCCAGTTCATCATCTTGACCGGGATCGTCTCGTACTCGGACCGACTTGGGATTGACGAAGGCACGGTGCTAGCGAGCACAACGCGTTTCTTCTTGGTGCTTGCTGGAATCGTGGTGGCTTTCTTCGCAATTTTCGCAATTGTTCGTCAAATCGCGTCCAGAAAGAACCAAGGCAGCGAAAGCGAAGAAGGCACGACCCCGAAGCGTGCTGCGTGGAAGGACAGCTTCGGAGTGTGCGTCCTCGGTGCTGGGGTTGCACTGTGGCTCGTGAGCAT
This sequence comes from Globisporangium emineosum, assembly GCA_023334195.1. Taxonomy (NCBI): domain Eukaryota; phylum Oomycota; class Peronosporomycetes; order Pythiales; family Pythiaceae; genus Globisporangium; species Globisporangium emineosum. Next base: position 2,887 of record JAASGK010000671.1, read on the forward strand.
TTACCCTTTGATCACGGTGTCGACGTACGAGCTGACGATGCAGATTCGCTACCAGGTCAGTGGTGAAATCGTGGTTGCGATGAGCAACATGTGGGTCGTCGTCGTTGGCATGCTGTGCTTTTTGTTCTACAAGGTGCGCTCGATCCGTGTGAGCGAAGCGTTCCAGTTCACCAACCACGCGCTGTACGGCACTCTGTACGCCGACATGAAGCAGGGTTTCCGCTACTTCTTCGTGGGCTTTGTGCTCTTCCAAGTGGTCATCGGCGTGCTGACAGGTGGCGTGCAGGACGTGCCGGACCAGCTGGTCGCGTTGCTCATTGTACACGTCATCTTCTGCGTGGTCATCGTCTACTTGGTGCCGTTCGCCGACAAGCGCGTCAACATTTTCGTCATTCTACTGAATGTGGTTCGCATCATCAACTTGTCGATCTCGTTTGCATTCCTGACCGTGAGTGAAATCGAGACGTCCTCGCGAGGCACTATTGCGCATGGGTTCGTGATCTTCAACTTTGTGGTGATCTTGCTCCTGTTCGTCCGCCACGTGGGCATCTTCCTTGTCACGCTGCGCCAGTGGTCCCAGTACCAGAGCGCAGACGAGCAGTCCATGCTCTCGCAGGATTTCAGCAACGAGACGCCCGTGGCTTTCGGCACCAACTCGCGCCTTTCGACGCTGAGCTCGATCCAGCGTGGCCCAAACAACTCGATGCACTGCTGAGTGACGTTGGCTGTCTTGCGAGTATGGGGACTTTGTTAATTTGTTCGTGTGTTGAAAAGAAGCAAGCTCCTCTCTGTTGTGACGTCGAGTGAATGCAGTAGTAGTAGATGTGAGAAGTTTGTGAACAATGAAATGAATTTTGAATAATGGAATGTAATCAGTTCGTTCCTATGGTACTCGCTTGCCATCCGGCGGTAGTTTGCCACATGGATCCACTTCTCCGCGTCGAAGTCTGTGCCCAGCACCAGGCTGTGACGCCACAGGAAGGTTCGATCCTGTTGCTGTAGATGCACACGGCGCTGGTGGCGCGGAGCTGCTTCGTCCGAAGCCAAAGTACTCCTGTATTTTTCCAAAGAGCTCGCCCCAGCTGCGGATCTCCACGCGGTACTCGTACATGGTGTTGGCGCGCACGCTGATGTGGTCGAACGCCTCTTCCTTCGCGGGGGTCGCAGATGGCGCCTGCCACGCGAGCTTGTCGACCAGCGAGTGCATTGCATCGTATCCGGCAATCTCCTTGACGCCCTTGGTCGAGACGCCCTGAGGCACTTGACCCACGTGCTTGATGCTCCCTGAACCCATCTTGCTGACCTGGAGGGCGTCTGAGACATGAACGACCGAGTCGCCACTGCCGACGATCGACACTTTGGTCGCCTTAACGAGGACGCCGCCGGCGTCGACGTCCCCGGAGCCCGCGATCATGATGTCGTGCGATTCGCATTGTGACACGCACGACGCGATCAAGATGTCGCCCGAGCCCATGACGGAGCTCGAAATAGTCTTTGCCACGAGCTGGTCTTGCGCCCCGATGCGGATATCCCCCGAGCCAGCCATCGAAAGTTTGACCGCCGGCGCCTGGATGCTCGCGCTGTACACTCTCGCATCGCCAGATCCTGCCATCGACACGCTCAGTTTCCTGTTTGCAGCGAGTGCTTGGGTCATTAGCCGGATATCGCCGCTCCCAGCGACGGTTAACTTGACGTCATTCGCGCTGAGCGTGGTTGAGAACACTCGGAGCGTCCCAGACGAGCCCAGTGTGAATTTAGCGCTCTCTTTGACCGTCACGTTTGGCACATTGAAGTGGATGTCGCCGCTCCCACTGAGCGACAGGTTCAGCGATTGCAGCGTCGAGTCGCCGTTGAGTGCAAAGAGCTTGCCACTCCCAGTATGCGTGATCTTGAGGTCCGCATCGGGGCGGTTGTTCACAAGCACGCCTTCCTCCAGCACGACGATGCCGCTGCCTGTGGACACCACGTCTTTCACTTCTGCAGGCTGCGCCAAGAAGATCTCTGTGAGTAAGTGCCCCTTGCTCCCGATGGGTGAGCGCGTGTGGATCTCAACGCCCTGGGACCCGTGTGCCACGACTTCGACGGCGTCCAGGATCGCCTCCGAGTCGGAAGAGAAGCGGATGACGTTCTCGCGACCGAGCGCGTTGTAGCTCACGCGCGTGTAGCCGGGCGTCGAGAGCACGAGCTCGTTGATTTTCGCAGTTGCGCCGCTTTCATCGTCGAAGCGGAACTGCTTCTCCACGTGCTGGTTCGGCGCGATCTTGAGCTCGCTCGGGGTTTCGTACACTGCACTTTCTTGAATGCCGAACGCCATGCCGAAGACTGCAGCGGTCCGGGGCTTGGTGGCTCTGCTCGCGAAGCGGAACATGCAGTGGTTAGAAGAAAGCGGAGTGCTGCTACTGGTGGTGGTGTGCGAAGCGCGCGGTGGATTGCAGAATGAGTGCTCGCCGGATGGGGCGCTGCTTGCCGCGAGGTGATTTCTTCATCAAGTGCTGACGCTGGTTGTGGTGATCTCGTCGAAGTCAGAATGACGGTACGTTCTCGTAACGTACATACATTCTTCATTTGCATGGGTGGGAATGTATGTAGCCTGTTGGAACTGCAACTGATGTGTGCCTGTTCGCTCATTCGACAACCTCCAGGGATATTTTCCTGGCTTGGTGGTTCCAAAATGGGTTGCATGTCACGCATGTGACTTGAGTGTTCTGGTGTGCAGTGCCTTCGGAAATGTGACTTTGCGCTTGGCTTTGGGTTGTTCGAGCTGATCGGTCAGCAGTTACTTATTAACAAACAGACTGGTGATCGCAACCTTGCAATTGGATTGGATTCCACATGAGCGACGAGAACTAGTGTAATAGCGAATTGATGGAATACCAAAGAGAGAAAGAGAGACTGATTATTGGGAATTCGACCCGGCCATCATGGACTCGCAGCGGCGGTCTCCGCGCCAAAGCCGAAGAACCGGTGCACCTTGTCCTTCAGCTCAGCGAAGCTGCGGCTCTTGACTTTGTACACGCTCTTGTTGCTCTCCTTGACGCTGATGCTCGAGAACGCAGCGTCCTTCTCAGGCACGTGGCACGGTGTCTTCTCCTTCGTCATCTTCCCCAAGTGCGAGTTGGTGGGATCGCGCGTGGTGCTCCTCACGTTAGCGGTGCTGCCTTCAATGCTGCCTGGCGCTTCACTGATGTAGCCCACGGTACCTGAGCCCATGACGTTGGCTCGGATTACACCAGTCGCTTGCACGACCACATTCCTGTTGTCGATAATGCTCACGTTTGAGGGTGTGATGAGCATATCGCCAGTGTCCACTTGACCGTGACCCACAGTCGAGATGGCCTGTGAGCTGCATGATCCACTGTGCGAAGCAATGACGATGCCCCCAAAGTCCGCGACGTCGCACTTCAAACTGTTGATGGAGCTCATTGCGGACTACGATGCGAACGTCACCTGAGCCAGTCACGGATGCGCTCAGTTCGGCTGCGTGTACGTTTGGGTAGAAAATGTCCAGGTCGCCAGACACACTGAGCTTCTCTCTCGCGACGAGACGTGACGAAGTGTCGATTCGACCCACTCTCGGTGCTGCGACCTGGAAATCCCCACTACCGGTGATTGAGAGGTTGACGTTCTTGGCTTTGAGCTTGCCGATGAAGATCTTGATGCGCGAAGCATCCACTGCGTAAATGCTCACATCCTCTGCGACGACCACGCTTGGGGATGCAAGCTGGATCTCACTCTTGCCAGACGACGAGAACTCGAACGATCGGAGGTTCAAGTGGTCATCAGACAGGTACAGGTCGTCATTGCTAGTCAAGCTGATCTTAAGATCCGAGTCCTTTCGTTCTTTGTGACGACGTTCTCGTTGAGCACCACCACGGCAGGACCACTGCACGCCACGCTCTTCACTTGGGTCGGCTGCGCGAGCAGCACTTCAGTGAGCAAGTGACCTTTCTCAAAGCGCTCCTCGGCTCGAATCTCCAGTCCGCGAGTTCCATCGGGGGTCACGTTCACTGCGCCGACGATTTCCTCAGAGTCCCCAGACACCCGGACCACGTTCTCGCGGGTGCTGTGGTTGTAGCTCACGTGCGTAAAGCCCGGAGTGGAGAGAATGAGCAGCTCGATCGCTGCGCTGAGCGCTTCCCCTTCAAGCGTGAACCGCTTCTCAAAGCTCTGATTCGGTGCAAGACGTGTGGTGGCGCTTGCTTCTTGGACTGGGCCTTCGCTGATCAGGAATGTCATTATTGGCTCTTTTGCTCGAAGTTTTGGGGTAGGCTGGTAGATTGATGGCTTGTGGGGGCAAGAGCGGGGTGAGCTTGGCGCCAAATTCGGGAATGACGTGAAGCGAGGTCGGCGACTCCCTTGGTCCTGCAAAAAGTTGTGAGCTGGTCTTAAGTTTCCCCTCCGTTCTTCGGCAGCAATCATGATGGTCAATGCGATTTGTGTATTGACTTCCAGCTGATACTCACCAGCCCATTGCACCTCCGGAGTGATAGTCAGTGCAAGCATTCTTCTCAACTCATCCCAATGAGTTCGACCTTGTTGTACCAGCATTCCGAGACTCCAAAGTCAAGTTGATGACCAAGCTTCGGGTAAACAGGGAAGCCATCTGCCAACAAGCATGGTTCTGTTTGAGCCAGTGCGTCCTTCGATTCAAAGTCACCATTTTCGCTTCCGAACCAATTTCACCGAGTTCGATGCGTCGTGGGTACGATTATTTTTTGTTCCAGCACTGGGCTTGGTTTCACCACCTAACAAACAGAAAGAGGGTCGTCAAGAAGTTCGAATTGAAAGCATCCAAATAATATCGTCTTCATCAAATAATTAGTTACGGTAGATTGGATTCACGGATTATTCAATGCTGTGGCGACGTTGGTCCAGTGGGTACGCATCTGGGTCCTGGTCGTGCTGATGCTCGTACGTGTGATACGTGTAGCGCGACGCAGCGTCTTGATTTCGAAGAAAGTGCATGCAGATCGCCTTCAGTTGCAGAGCATTGCTGCGGTCCGCAGCGTCCAAGATGTAGTCGACCGTTTCGTCCGTGACCGAATATTGCAGAGCACGCTCGCAAATCTGCTTCAAATGGTCGAGCATAAACTGATCCGCGAGCACCAACAAATCCAGCGTGGTGTCCAGATCACCCGTCGAGCCGATGAAATCTTCGTCGTCTTCCTCATCGTCATCATATTCCTCCTCTTCTTCCTCATCCACACATTCTTCGTCCTCATCGTCCACATATGCGAGATATGATCGAGCAGCTCGTACATCTCGTTCATTGCTGGGGTGAAATGACGACCATCGACCATGCTGCTCAGCTGCTGTTTTCAATTGATTGGGTCTTGTCTTCTCTCTGCGAGAGTGTGATGTTGGAGAGCTGCGATGTGTCACACCTTCGACCGCATGACCCGTGTACAAGTACTCAATCATCTTCAAGAACACGACGTATCGAATGTCTGGAAGAGCGATCTCTTTCTGGCTCGATTCTCGGAATCCAGCTGTGAACATTCCCCGGAAACGCTCACTGAGCAGCGACAAAATCACTTTGTGCGCATAAACCACTCGACCTTCGACAAGCTATTGCAGATAAAGTCATACAAAAAATGAGGTTAGTTCGTCAGAAGACAAGTCACTACAATCACAAAACAGTGAGTATCACTTACAAAGGAAATGTCGGAGAATTCTTCCGAGTTCATGAAGTACTTGAGCGACTGCTGAAGCGTTTGTGTGGAAGACGCATATGAAATCGCGGCTCGTGGTGGTGGATCCGTATCGAGGACGTAGAAATCGTTCAGGTACTCGCTGCCGTAGGACCCGCCAAACACGAACAGTTTGCGATCCACAACGGAGCAGGAGTGACCCGCTCGTCGTCCTGGTCCATTTCCAAATATCACAATCTGATCGTGATGCGGGTTGTCATTTGGATTCGCATCGCCGTCACCGTACATCCCGTAATCAACAAGTTGCTGCGGGGTCAGTGTCACACCGCCCATGTCTTCTTCTTCGGTTCCATTTGGATTGCGATCGTTGTCAGCGGGTAGTTGCAGCGTCTCCATCCACACCTGTTCGTACGGCTCATAAATATGTAGGTCATTGTAGCATTTCGCAGACGGACCTGACCCGCCAAACAGGAAAATGCGATCTTTGTGGCACGAGAACGTCATTCCTGCGCGCGGGTGCGGAAGCGGCGATTTCACATCTGCTCTTGACCACGTAAAAGTATCCGTGTCCAAAAGGTGGATATCGTTGAGTCGCTTCTGTCCATCCCATCCGCCAAACACGAGCACTTGACTGCCGACAACAGCTGAGCTATGGTTCGCTCGCGGCGCAGGCACTTCCCCAGTCGCATGGATCTTGCGCCACTCCATGAGGTCGATGTTGAGCGCATGTAGATCGTTCAAGTATTCGCGTCCGTCGCCGCCTCGAAATAGCAGGATGCTCCTCAGATGTGGTAAGTAATCTGCGGTGTGCATGTTGCACGGTCCGGGTCCGACCCCTTTCACGCTCGGCTGGTTCCACTCCCATCGCTCAATGTCGAGCACGTGCAAGTCGTCAGCCGCGAGCGGTCCACTGCCAAGCCACCCGCCGATGATGAACACCTTGTTGCCGTCCGCAAGCGTCGCTGTGTGGCCGTTCCTTCCTGCCGGTGGCGTGCCACGCACGTCGCGTGACGCAAACAGCTCGCGCCACGTGTACGAGCGGCAGTCGAACACATAGAGCTCGTTGTGGTTGCGGCGTCCGTCGTAGCCGCCGAAGACGAGGATCTCGTGGCGCGAGATGACCGTGGCGCTGTGGTTCTTGATGGTGGGCGTTGCGCCCTGCACGGCCAGCGGTGTCCAGCGCATGGGCGGCATGGCGTCGTCCTTCTCGCGCGCGTTTTCCGGTCTTGCTTGGCTCGTCGGCGGCGCTTGCTCTTTGGGCGAACAATGCGGGCTGGCTCATAAAAGCAAAGACAGCGCTTCCAAAAAGAAACAACGGGACGGGACCATCACTCTGACATGAGAAAGACGGAAAATTCAAAAAGAAAGAAGGAAAAAAAGTTGAAGTCCAAAAAGGGAAACACGCCCATACATTTTCTAATATCGTGACACTACTTCTATACGACACGCACATACAAATGGAGAAAAGACCCAGACGACACGTCATGCCGCACCTACAGAGCCATCTTGATGGTGCCGCGCGTGGGCGGGGGCGACGCGCTGCTCCCCGTTGTGTGGCTCGAGAGCCCTCGCTCACGCGCCGGAGACACGACCATCGTCACGAATACGTTCGAGCCGCGCAATGAGAGCTGCGAGTCCGAGAGGTTGGACACCTTCGGCTCTAATGAGTTGTAATTGGCGTTGTTGCCCGAGGCAGTAGTAGTAGCATTAGCAGAAGCACCAGCAGCTCCATTTCCAGTGGTGCCTCTCTCCATGGGCGTCTGGAACTCCACCATCTCTGGCGGGAGCTCGTCTTCGTCCTCGTCTTCGCTGTGAGGGTACTGCTGCTGCTGCTGACGCCTGTCGTTGTTAGCATTGTCGCTGCTGTGTGGATGCGATTCCGACTTACGCTGGGAGAGCGCGCGCAGCGTGAGCACAAACATGATCGCGTGACGCACAAACCACGCGATGAGCACAACCGAATTGATCAAGATGAACGCGTTTGCGACGCGCGTGCGCACGGTGCTCGACTGGTTGCTCGCCTCGAGGAATGCGAACGCTAGCGCGTAGTTGGCAATCTTGACCACCGAAAGTGCGAACGTGAAGAGCCCCACGGACAGACTGATAAAGCCGGCTTGGAAGAACACTGCAGCGAGGTACGCAACCTGCAGGACGAGCACAGCCACAAGTAGTACAGTTGGAGACGCCGAAGTCGTCATCGCGCCGATCAGGACCCCCGAGCCAATCTGCACAAACACCACGACCAGGAAGAACAGGCGCCGTCGGTAAGTGTACGCAGCGTACAGTGATCCCCAGAGCGCCAGGTTTTTCACATCCGCGAGCTCTCTCTCGCTCTTGTCGTAGAGCTCTCTCGCGCTTTGAACTAGCACGGCCAGACAGACAAGCCCAAGCACGACAATCGCAAGCACCAGGGAACCAAATGAGATGGAGTCCGAGTCAATCTGCATCGAGATCTCGAACGACGCGAACAGGCTCAGCGGGTACAGCGCGAACAGCCAGATCAGCACGCAGAGCCCCAGGAAACGCAGCGATACGATACGAAGTTCAAACACGCCGTCGCGCACCTGCGACGGATCAATGATCGAGTAGTTGTCGACGATCACGTCGAATTTGTCTTCTGCTTTGCGCTTCGCAAACAGTACCAGCGCAACGTACACGGCGAACAAGACGCCAAACACCAGCAAGAATGCCAGCGAGCAGATGAACAGCAAATTGGTCTCTTCAATCCCAATCCGGTCGCCAAACGCCACAACCCCAGCCAATACAACAGCATCAAGACGTCGAGTCGTAACTGCAGCGTCACTGTGATGCACGAGGAACAGCGACCACGAGAAGGAATCGGTGAAGTCCCACAAGAAGTACGGCGTGAAGGCGAGGTTCAGCTGCGAGAGCGAGCCCATTTGCTGCAAGTAGCCGAGGTAGAGCACAAATTCCCATGTGTTGGGCGACCAGAGCAGTGCGCTGGACCAGTCGACACTTGGGTCGAGCGAGACGTAGTGGAAAAACAACAGCAGCGCAACCGAGATGCCCGCAAAAGTGCACGTCGTGTATCGGACGACGTCGTGGAACTCGACGAGGTCCTTTGACATCGTCACTGCGTTCACAGGGTTGTCTCTCGTTCTGCCGCCGATCACTTTCTCCTGATTTGTCGTGGTGGTGGATGTTTCCTCCTCACTACTGCTATCTGATCTGTCTTCCTGCTCGGCCGCACCACTCTGCTTGGATCCAGTTGCAGTAGTAGCAGCGGGGCTGTTCTTCTCGCTGTTACGAGTATACTTCTTGGGCGGGTTCGTTTCGTCCTCGATCTGGATGTCCATGATGATGTTCGGTTTTGGAGTTGGCGTGGAAGCCGATTGTGGCGCAGGCGTTGGCTTGGGTGTGTCATTTGTCGGGGTACTCGATGGCGGGGCTGGAGTGGTTTCTTCTTCACTTGGCTCAGGGGTTGGAGTCTCGGATGACGGCGTAGGTGTAGCTGGACCATCAGTTGGCTCTGGCGTTGGATTTGGTGTTAGCGTTGGCTCAGGAGTCGACTCTGGTGTTGCGGCAGGTGGCGTTGGCGCTGGCGCTGGTGTTGATGTTGATGTTGGAGGTGGAGTCGGGATTGTTGGAATCGGAGCAGGGACGGTCGGGTTCGGCACTGCTGGAACTGGGACGGTTGCGATCGGCTCTGGAGTCACTGGGGGAGCGCTGCTGCTTTCACCTGGAGAGACTGTGGCATTCGCGGCTGACGTTGGTGGCCCAATCTCTGCTGGGGGAGCAACTGATGTCACAGGAGGGTCGCTCAACAAATCCGCTGACAAACTGCCACTGACTGCCGCAAGCGCGCTCGTCTCTTGAAGCGCTCTAGCCTCGACTCGCGCTGCCGGTCTCATCTCTCGCTTACTGTGTGCAGAATCGTCCACCATTCGCAGCTCTTCGACCAAGCTCCGAGTGCCGTCCGCCTGTGCAAATCCGGCGTCGGCGCTGGCCTCGATCACGAGTCGAATCTTTGTGTCCGCAATCGTATACTCAAGAGCGCGACCGTTGCTGTCTCTACTGGAACTCGTTTGCTCGAACGCGCTTCCTGTCGGCGCTGCGATTGCGCTGGCGCACGCTGTCACCGCCATTGCGAGCCATGCGATGCGCGCGAACGTCGCTCTCATCTCGTGGGAGTATCTACCGATTGGCGATGTGATCTGTATCTGCGGGCGTGGCCTGCAGGGGTGGAGGATGAAGAAGCCGTCAAGCGCAAAAGCCAGCCAGCTACACTATTCACCCGCCACTCTCGTAGAGTATGGGGAAATGTGGCGAAGAACGACTGGCTGATTGACCGACGACCACGTAAAGACGCAATCGCCTTGTGCGTCGATCGAAATTGTACCTCAGCAGCAGAGTACAGTAGAGCCATAAACAGATGGGCGGGATTTCTTCTGCCAAACCGCATGGGGCGTGAGCTCCACTGGTTACAGTATTAGACTGGGACAACAGATGGGAGCCGCATCCTCCTGTGTGTTTCTGCCGCTTTCCATTTCGAAAAGAGGAAAATGGGGGATCGGATGGGATGGATGGACCCACCGCCCGCGATTGAGCGACGGAACGAACGCCACACCTCAGTGTCACAGACTGATGGTTGATGGATTGGATAATAAATTGCCAATCAAGGCAAAGTGATGAAGGCATTTGCATTTTGTGACAACGTGGCAACGTGGAGCGTTCTTCGCTTTCGGGACAGAAACTTTGCTGCACTTATCCCCCCCGATGGTTGTGGCGGGGTTTCTCACCTGAGCTAATCGAATATTTGACCAAAATAGTGCAACGTAGCAGTTCTATAGAGGTTGTAAACACATACAATCAAACCCGTCTGTATAATAAAAAGGATTTTAGTGTAATTGAGAGTGTAATGAAATCAGCGGACTGAATTGGAACTGACTGGATTTCCATCATCATGAGGTGTTGACGATCACAATAAAGATTGAGGGCAATAATGCATAATGCACAATACGTTTGGTATTTACCGTTCAAGACAACACGCGCGGACAGGCTTGAAGGATCCTCACGCGCGCGAGGCTTTCGTCGAAATGCGCAAGGATAGAGAGCATTTTGTGAAAACGACATGCTCCACAAGGTGCCGACTGAACCCAGAGTCCGATTTGTTGATTGAAGAGGTCCTACATATACTGTATAGCAATCTTTCGACATTTGGAGGTCAGTCAAATTGTTCACAAGAAGAAATGCAGGATCTCCAGAGAACACAACATTTCGTCCGTCGCCCATGCGCAGAAACAGAAAGAACACCCGAGGCGTCCTTGGGGGTGTCATTTTCGCGTCGCCTGTTGCACTCGCAGTCGTGAGTCAGAACTGGACCTGGGTGCTCTTCTCTGGCTAGTGTACATGCAGTGCGTGTCATTATTTTGCGCCAACCGAACCATCGAAGACAACATACCAAACATGGACAAACGACAACACCAACTACTCGGATCCCCAACAATAATACTCAACAATGCTTGACGCGCGGCGCGCTCCTCGGAGGTGTTGAAATCACGTGGAGCATACGTGCTCCATCACATAAGAGAGGTGCCGAAATTAGAAAGAGGGAGGCTTCGTTTGTCTTCTTATGTGGGGCCATCTTTAGCTCACGCAGGCCTCGGCGTCAGGATCGCAAAGTGATCGGATGGTCATTACAAAAAAGCCTCGACGAAGCTTCTTTTTTACTATTAATACTGCCAAGCATTTCAACGGAAAGTTGCTTGTTCGCGTTCACCTAGAGTATCTTTCATGGGCAAGTGGGTGGCTTTGGTCTCTTGCTTCCAAAGGGATAGTGACGACTGCTGCTGGTGGTGGGAGGTGTGTTGGAAAAGAGAGGCTGACGGAGTTTCACCGCAGAATCACGGAAACGGCCAAAATAGATATCTGCACCCATGCAAAAGCATGTGGAGCCAAGCAAGCAAACACGGCCGCAACCGCCTCGTAAGAATAGAGAAACTATTCATATCCACCGTTGCGGCAGCAGCAGCAGAGAGAACTTCGGTTCTCTTTCCGTCCGAACTGCATGTCTGGAGCCATTGCGGTGACTATCACGCGCCGCTTGTAATCCGCGTAATCTTTAGCTGGCGCGCGGGCCTTTTTGTCGGAGCCCGTTTCGTCACACAGTCCCTCACGTGCAGGCAGGGAGATCTACCTGCTTGGCTGGGCCTCTCTTGATGTGAATAGCCAGCCAGTCACGCCTGCTCACCAGGCATTTATGGGATGCAGCAACGCAATCATAACTCTCACTTCATCGTCTCCCAATACAGTAGTGATGATGGTCTCCAGGTCCCCCTCCCACGAGGCTGAGTCTCCCCATGCATTGAACGAACGACGGAATGGCTCCGCTCTCGTGGTGAGCATGCTTTTTATAAACCCCTGGCCTTTCCTTTTTCCTGAACTGTTTGTTAATGGGCATCATCCAGTGTCTCTGTCCGCTCTCAGTCTCACTCGCGAGTTTGGAACTAGAGCGACACCAGCGCCAGACACACAGCGGGCACGAACCTTCATCATCCAAGCGTCTGTCTGCACGCCACGAACAACATGACGCCGAAGCGGAAGTCGCCACCTCGAATGCGCATCAGTGGCCGAAACTGGACCATCACAGTCCTCGTCATCTCACTATGGACGACCGCCACGACGTTGACGGTAAGAGCCACAACGCGAGATACGTTTCTGTCTGCATGTGTCTGTGAGTGAGAGGTCTATCAAATCGCAGGCCCTAACAATGACTCTCCTTACGTCTCCTTAGGCTGCATTCGCTCCAAACCATTTTCTAGGCACGTGTCTCGACGAAGCCTGGGTCTCGAGCATGGAGGCGAAACTGGGCGTGTCGCGCCACGACCGCGACGCGCTCGGGCGGCTCGTGCACCCGTTTCTCCAGCCTGCGCTCGTCCACCAACGCTTCACAGTGAGAATTGCCTCAAAGTTCCATCAACCCTCTGGTCTGAAGCTGTTGGTTCACCGCCTGTAATTCTAAATTGAAATAGGTCGATGACTCTCGAACGCAGGACCCCAATGTGTACGCGGACGAGTGCATCCCAACGGGGGCGACGATCTACGGCGTGGGGGCGACCACGGACGCCAGCAACAAAGTGACGGGCAAAGGTAGCGTCAACGGCTCGATCGTCGTCGAGCTCAGCGGCTGGAACACGCACACGATCAACAGTCTCGTCTTCTCGATCCTCGCCACCGAAGTCGTACGTGCAACTTTCCCGGTGTTTTATTGTTAGAATTTAGAAATTGGTTCCTGATAATGTTGGAAATTGTCACTGCAATAGTATGGCTATCGGGTCTCGTTCTACGCGATCGGATCCGTGGACCAGTCGACTGAGCGCATGTCCTCAGTGCGCTCGGGCAAATGCACACCGACGCATATCAACTTTGAGGTCTGGACGCTGGCCGCTCGAGAGCGCGGCTTCGCCGTGTACGCGAACGAGTCGTACGCCGTTGGCGCGATGGGGTACTTGGGGTACTCGGGACTCTACACGACCACCGACTTTGTCAAGAACGGCGCCGACTCCACGAAATACTCACCGCCGTTCTATGCGGATTTCTGGAAGGACTACCGCACGAACGATAAGCTCATCGAGGCGCTTGGGTATGACAAGTTCACGAGCAACAGCGCGTACTACCCGGTCAAGTCTGGCGGGTGCGCGGACGGCAGCTTCGGCTGCATGAACCAGTGCTCCCGGTCGCTCGCGTGCACGCAACGCGAGGCGCTGGGCGGGAAGTGCATGGTCATCATGCTCATGTACGACTCGTACGACCCTGGGTATGTCCAGGCCGCGGTCTCGAACCTGGGGATCCCGTCGTACTTTTGCTTCATCGGCTACGGCGGCGTCGAGCGATACGCGCTCGCAGCACAGCAGGCGGGGTTGCCCGTGCTCTTCTACCACTACTTGCCCGACCTGTTCCTTCTCCGGTACGCAGCGCTCTTTGAGCGCGTGTTCCTGCCGTATCCTTCGCCTGAACGGGTCGTGACGGCCACAGGCACGTTTGGCGAGAATGGCTATGGACAGAAGAGCGACAACCCCGTGGACGTCGACTTCCCACCTACACGAATCACCAAGTACGCGTCGCTCGTGCTCCAGGAGACCCTCCCACTCGCGCAGCTTGTGACAAAGTACACACTCTCGGACCTCATCATCAACGACCTCATCCGCCTCTACTTTGACACTTCGAACGACGCGAACGAGCCGGACCCAGAGTTCCGAGCTGCGTGCAATTGGCTCAAGGCAAACTACGACACCTGGAGGGTCTGGCTCGACCGAGCTCCGCTCTGTACGCTCGACGCGCACATGGAGTACAAAGTGCATGGCTGTGAGAACGGCAGCGACACGCGCTCGATCGCGTTCAGTTGGAAGATCCCGCATCCAGAGAACGCCTCCTTGCCGTTCGTGTGTGACGGCGGCGCCTCGACGCTGCCCCCGCCGATCGTCACGAGCCGCACGTGCGACTGGATCCTCGAAGACGACCGCCGCTGGATCGATTGGATCAACGCGAAGCCGATCTGCGACACGTCCTTCTACAGCTACAACATCTCGTCCTGCGACGCGAGTGCGAAGCGCAAGGTGACGTTCTTCTGGCTCATCGCCGACCCAAAGGACCTAACGAAATCTTCGGAGTGCCGAGACGGCGTGACGCTCCCCGAGTCGGTCTTGATCGATTGCGAGTACATGCCCATGAGCTCGCCTGGGTTCACGGCGATTCTTATTATCGCGATCCTTGTCGCGATCCTCCACATCGTGGCCATGGGGTTCGTGTTCATGCACCGCACGACGCCGATCATCAAGCGCTCGCAGTTCGAGCTCCTGGAACTCATGATCGCGGGCGGTCTGCTCGTGTGCCTCGCCTCGATCGTGTACGCTGGGAAACCTTCGAACCTACTCTGCGGCCTGCGGCCTGTGACGATCTCCACGGGCTTCACGACGATCTTCAGCGCGCTCTTTGTGAAATCACTGCGCGTGTACCGGGTGTTCATGAAGAGTGCCATGAAGCGTATCAAGGTGTCGCTCTTCATGATGCTCAAGTTCTTTTTCCTCTTCTTCGCAGTCGACACGGTGATCATCACCGCGTGGTACGCGCTCGATTTCCCGGCGCCAAAGACCACGATCCACCAGGCGCTCGAGTTCCGCGGCGAGATCGACCAGGTCCGCTGCGAGTCCAAGAGCTTCATCTACAGCGCGCTGCTCATCTTCTGGAAGGCCATCCTGCTCTTCATGGGGCTCTACATCTCGTTCCTCGTGCGCAACGTGTCCAGCGACTTCCAAGAGTCCATGTGGATCTTCGCCTCGGCGCTGGTCGTGCTCATTGGCAGCCTGGTGATCATGCCGCTGACCTACCTTGTGGACATGGCGGCCGCGCCGTTCTATATCTTCCTCGCAGTCACGCTCTTGCTCTGCACGCTACTGGTGATGCTCTTCATGCTCGGCCCAAAGATGTTCCGCCTGAACGCGGTCATGTCCAACCGCTCGACCACGAGCCCTTCCGACAGGTACGCGACGAAGGTTGGCTCCGCTGTGACAGGCACGGGCAGCGACGAGACCGAGTCGTCCACGACCACCACGAGCTTGGTCATCAAGAAGAAGAGCGCGGGCGCGGCGGTGAACCCTGTGATCAACGAGTGAGCACTGACCACCACAGCTCTAGCAAAATGAACAGACAACTAACTACGCACACCACTACAATTCTGTAGATCCTGTGTTGCTCCATGAACCGGAATGGATACATTTTTACAGTATTGGCCCTCGAAACTATAAAATAGGGGAAAATTCCAAAAGGTGACTCAAATCGTCCTTTTTGCCCAAAAGGTGACTCAAACCTCTTTAATAAGGGTACCCAAGATGTTGATTACTTTTCGACTTGAAATCTAATGACACAGTCTGCCTTGTTTATCCAAACAG
>JAASGK010000672.1:0-18422 GCA_023334195.1 Globisporangium emineosum
CTTGCGGACCGGCAGCGCGACATGCGCGTCAAGTCGGAGCGTGAGAACATTCACTTGAGACTGGTGCTGGAGAACCAGCTGCGGATCGCGAAGAGCCTGGAGGAGATCCTGAACAAGAAGACAAGCAAGAAGGTTCGTGAACGGGACTTGACTGTCTTGACAATGCCTCGCTCTCATGCTCTCTCTCACTCTTAAACCCATAACTCACGGTGGCTTTCTCACGAATCGCCCGCCAGGATATCGAGAAATGTACGGGTGACAAGCGACTGAGCCACCTGTACCCACCAACTGCAGACCGCTCGGACGCTGCCGCTTTCGAAGAGCTACTGGTTGGTGTCGAGCTGTCCTACGCTGAGATCGATGCCATTTTTGAAGCCAACGGACTCGCCGAGAACGAAACCCACAGCGACGCGAAGATGCGCTCGAGCCGCTCGAATGACATCTACCTGGAAGTGTTTGCTGGGAAAGTACTGCCGTTTGATCTGCAGACGACCGGCGCAGCGGTGTGGCGGCACTTTGTCCAGGCGAAAGAGCGAAAGCGGTATCGTTTCTACTCCACCAACACGTCCCAGGTATGCGCTCAGCAGTTGTACGAAGTACTTTAGTTAGTTCCCTACAACTGGTATTTGCATGGCGTGGCCTCGAAGTAGTAACTCTTTGGCATCGACTGCTATTCTAATCATGCATGCAGACCCAAGAGGTCACGGACGACACACTCGTGGAGAATTTCAACATGATCTTGCATGCAAACCGCACGAGCGCCGTGTTCAAGGTGAAGCAGATCCTGCGGCGGTATGTCGAGGAAGACCGGGTGGTGATCGTGTGGTGGGCGTTCATCGACCCCATCGAACTCTCGGACGAGCCACTGTCGGGGGTCCGCTTCCTGGAGAAAGGGTTCATTCTCATCAAGAAACCTACTTCAGTACCAGGTGAGTTCTCGCTGCTGCAGACGTGCTACATCACGACGCCGCTGTTCACGGGCGAGTGGACCCAAGACGATCACCCGCAGGTCGGCGCGATCACCGACTTTGTGCTGAGCACAACGAAATTCAACATTTCGGCGACCCACCAGATGATCGAGGACGTGCTGCTGCAGCAGGCGATGAAGACCAGGACGAGCGATGTGAGGAGTGTATGCAACCTTGCGAGTGTCTGATGCGATGAGGAGTCAATGATACGAAGTTTGTGGAAATTGTCAAAAAAACCCTCTTTATCAGCGATTATTGATTGCTTTGTACCTGTATAAAACATTATTAAAGTTGCGATCACTGTGATGACGCCCCATGTTTTCTTTTAGCAAAACCCCGTCTATTCTGAATACAGACTGTCTCACTGCATTTCTTGTAGCTGATCCAGCGGCAGTGAGAAATTAACCAGAACGTTGTCATTCCATTTGACGAGACTGTATCGCCACAGGGCAATTGCGCAAACGCACGAGAAGGAAGCCCACGCGCCACTGCACGAGCGTGGCGCAACGCCGGACACGTCCGCACCCATCTCATCCCCACGTCACGCGCGCCACGCCGGACGCGTTAAACATCAGCCGCGTTCTTTTTTCTCATGCTCCTAGCTCCAAGCAGCAGCGAGTGAGTCCAGTCCGTCAGGGTCCCACCACATCTGATCCATCTCGTGGATCAGACGCATCGACGACGCCACTGAGCCCCCAGTTGCGATCACCATGACGAGCTCGCTTGACGACACTGACTACAGCGACGAGCTGCTCGCTGCGCTCGGCTTTGTGGACGAGTTCTGGTTCGCGTCCTAGAACTCCGAGTTCCACGAGGCGGCGGGCGTTGGTGACGTTCTCGTACCTGTTCAACAACAGGAGGAGGACAACGCTGGGGCATTCGTGCCTGAGAGACTCGACACGGATGCTCTCGCTCTCGGGTCGCTTGATGAGCTGAGTTCGGAAGAGATTCAAGCGCTCTCGAGCGTCATGGCGGAGCCCAACTCCTTCCAGCCTCTAGAGCGTCCTCGAGCAGTTGTTGAGCAAGACCGAGGCCAGCAAACCCAGCAAAATCACAACCCAGCGGCTCGTGATCAGAATCCACACAGACACAAGAAGAAGAAACTCCCGTGGGACCCGAACAAAGCGCGCAACGCCCGCAGAGAAGATCTACTGTATTTGCGCAAGCAAGTGGCGGACCTGGAGACGCAGCTCGCTGAGATCCAAGCCAAGCAGCCACCACACAGCACCACGTTGGTTGCTGGGCGTCGATCAAATAACCGCTCAGCTTCAGCCCGTGCCCCCGCTACAACAACAAAACGACAGCCGCAGCAGGGATCAGGGGCTCATGCCTGGGAGGAAGTCGCAACGAACCAGCTGGCCATGCGCACAAAAGTCGAGCGCGAGAACATTCGCTTGAAGCTCGTACTCGAGAGCCAACTCAAGATCGCGAAGAGCCTGGAGAGGCAGCTGGGCAGAGCCACGTCCACACAGGTGAGTAGTGCTCACTCGCAGTAGCTGCTTTAAGAGGTAATGTAGCCCTCATCGGATCTCTGATGGTAAGCCGTCTTGTGGTGGGTGTATTTGCATCATCACAGGAAATCCAGCGGTGCTTTGCAGCCAACCAGATTCGAGAGATGCACCCGCCGCCTTCCCAGAGCGACTCAGAGACTTCGATCTTCAACGAGCTCATGGCGGGCACCGACCACTCGTACGCGGAGGTGGACGCTGTGTTTGAAGCCAACGGCCTGGCAACGTCCGAGAGCTCGCACCTCAACACCCAGATGCGCTCGAAACCCTTAGGAAGTTTTCTGCTCGAGATCTTCGCGACCAAAGTGCTGCCGTTTGAGTTTCAAGCGACGGGGAACGTGGTCTGGGACCACTTTGTGTTCGCAAAGGAGCGGACCCCCACGCGCTACTACTACAACAAGTCGCCCAAGGTGTTCCTGCGGCCTACATCCACATACCTCAAGGTAGGCTGCTCGTCTATCTTCTATGCCTACTGCTTTGCTATTTCCCAAACTATATAACATTGTTGTTGGCTCTCTATGGGGGTTAGAACTTCCACTTGGAGCTCCACGTGAAGAGCATGAGCGCGAACTTCGGCGTCAAGCAGGTCATTCGCCGCTTTGAAGAACCCGATCGCGTCGTGATCGTGTGGCGGTCGTTCATCGACCCAGTCGAGTTCTGCGACGAACCGTTAGTGGGCGTGCGCTTCCTAGAGAAAGGCTACGTCGTGGTCAAGAAGCCAAAGACGATCTCAGATGTGCTTACGCTGTTGCAACCGTGTTACTTGATCACGCCACTCTTCTCCGAGGTGTACGAGGAAGGCAACCACCCAAAAGCGGGCCCGATGACGGACTTTGGGCTCTCGGTGACCGCCGCGAATATCCGCGCGACCAACCAGATGATCGAAGACGCGCTGCTGCAGCAGGCGATGATACTGCACTCTAAAAGTAGGATTTGTGACAGTGAGGGTGGTAGTGCGGACAGTTTGCGTAAGGGGAGCAGCATTTTGCATGTTGACCCCAACACTATACTTCGAAGTCGGAGGATAATGCTCATAGATATACAGTATGTCAGGTTTGTGGGGGGCCCTTTATTCTCTTTGAGTCTCTCGTTATGATACAGTTTGCTCCGTCGTGAGCCGAATCGTATCTCAACCCTGCGTTTATCCCGCGACGCCTACAGACACTGTCTGCTGTTGGCTATTCATCCGTATCGCGTGCTGCAGCAGCTCGTCCTCGATCATCTGGTGGCTCGCGCGCAGGTTCGCGGCCGTCGCAGTGAGCACAAAGTCCGTGATAACGCCCAGTTTCGGGTGGCTCTCGCTGCTCGCGGCCCACTTCCCGTGAAACATGGGCGTGACGATGTGACAAGCCTGCAGGACCGTGAACTCGCTAGAGAGCGTCGCGGAGGGTTTCTTCACCACGATGTACCCTTTCTCCAGGAAGCGTACTCCTGACAAGGGCTCGTGGGATAATTGGATCTGGTCAATGTACGAGCGCAGCACGATCACAACGCGGTCCTGCTCTTCATACCGGCGGACGACCTGCTTGACGCTGAAGTTCGCACTGGTAGACTTGGCGTAGAGCTCTACATGGAAAGACTTTGAGTGAAAAAGCACCAAAATAATGGGAGACCATCGATTAGAATTCTCCAGAAGCCCAAGGTACACCCCAGATGCAACAAGTTCATCACACGTACTTTGATGTAGGAGCAACTGGGCTGCAGAAATACCCTGGGCGTGGTGTTGTAGTAGATGCGCGACTGAATGCGCTCTTTACCAGACACAAAGTGGTCCCAGACTTTGCTTTTCGTGGCGTCAAAGTCGAACGGCAGCACTTTCGTCCCAAACACTTCGAGCACCAGGCTGCGCATCGCGTTGCTGCCCCCACTCGCGTGCATTCTCGCGTCCACGTGCGGCACCTCTGTGTGCGCGAGTCCGTTGGCTTCCAAGACCGCGTCGGTCTCCGCGTACGATTGCTCAAGGCCAGCGAGGAGGCCGTCGATGATCACGGCGTCCGATTCGTCGTTCGTTGGCGCGGACATATGCATTTGGCGAAGGTTTGCGCCAGGAAAGCATCGCGCGATCGCCTAGGAAGATTGTCAATAGCAAAACGCAATCGTAGTGGTTGTTAGGAACGGGCGGCTAGGATACTGTACCGGTGGAGACCATGGTGGACACCCCCTAAGCCACTCACGTCGGTGGACGTGGCACGCCGCAGGTACCTCTTGAGGCTCTTGGCGATCTTAAGCTGGCTCTCGAGCACAAACTTGAGGCGGATGTGCTCGCGCTCCGAGTTAGTGCGCATTTCCAACTGGTTCTTTGCGATTTCTCCCCACACGCGCGTCGTGGTAACAACGGGCGGCTGCGCGTCGCTTGCTGGTGGATGAGCGCTAGAAGAAACCTCAGTACTCAAGGCAGCGGCGTCGCTCTCCCGCTTCTTGCGCTTGACCTCGGCGAGCTGCAGCTCGAGCCCCTCGACCTGCCGGCGCAAGTGCACGAGCTCCTCTCGGCGCTTGTTGCGCGCCTTGTTCGGCCCCCACGTAGATTTCTTTCTCGCTGGCGTTGGCGTTAGTTGCTGCTGCTGCTGTTCTACGGACGCTGCTTGGGAGATCGCGCTGTCAAACGCGAGAATGTTCGTGAGCTCCACATGGTCTGCTGCGCTCAGCTCGTCACCCAACGCGAGGGTCTCCACACTCACCGCCACAGTAGCAGGATGTTCCTGCGCCGTCTCCACCACAAGTTCCTGCCGCCACGCCGCACCGCTCTCGGGCTCGCCATCAAACGCTGCGGATGATGGCGATGACGACAGCTCGCTGCTGCTCTGGTGGTGAAAGTCGTCGATAAAGCCGATCGCCGCAGCGAGCAGCTCGTCGCAATACTCCAAGTCACTATCGTGGGCGTTGACCGAGCTGTTTGCGTTCATGGTAAAGATGGCAGCAAAGGTGATGGTAAAGTCGCTGCTGAGAGTCAGAATGGCGAATGAGACGAGCGAGAAGGGGATGCGAGGCGATGACGGACAGCGCGCGCAGGGAGCTGTGGCTCAGCGCGGGTTGGTTGCGCAAGGCTCTCTTTGGGGGGGGCGGACGTGCTGCACCAGTATACCCACAATCCCGGAGTGGTGTGCAGAACGGAGCAAACACTCCTGGCAAAATGGATTCTCACTCGACACGATAGAGAGGAAACTGGCGAGGGTTTACCATCGATTTCGTGCGACCAAGTTTCAAAAACCTAATTAGTCCTCTACATGAATACTTCCGTTGTGCATATTTAACATCCTGCATTCTGCATGAAGTTGCAGTTGTGAGACTATGCAAGGAGGAAGGGTATTTCCAACACCACAAGAATGCTTGTGAAACACGCAATTTCAAAGAGGAAATGGATACCTTTCACTAAAATCTCCTGAGTTTGCAGAGACATCTACCCATGTCCAATGAACAACTGGGAGCACGTTAGCACCAATACAGCAGCAGCATGAGCCCTATGTAGAGTTTTGGTGTCAAAGCTAGCGGCGATACGAATACGCACAACGCTCGCTGTTCAGTCGGACGACCACCTCGTCGTTCGGAGAAGCCACAGATAGAGAGAGAGCCAAGTGACGAAAGGAAAGCCAGCAGCATCCAAATCAAATATTTTACAGTTTGTCCATTTGTCACCAGGTCGCCTGCCGTTACCTCGTTCTTACGTGCGCAGTCTGCTCGGCGTGCGCTGTCGCAGTCAAGCGCCGGCGAGCATACGAGTACAGTACACTACACTACAGTCAGGCACCAAGAGCACCTGGACCACCTCACTCAAACGATAGTGTGTATGTATTGTGTCTCTCCTACGAGCAAGTCAGTGAGTTGTCAGCTAGACGCTAGTGAACGAGTCCACACTGCTCCTTCCGTTTATTCATCCTCCCAGCAGTCGCAGTTCGTCGGTGTCAGTCGCCCCTGAGAGCCCTGAGAGCCCTGAGCTCCCAATTGGGCCCTCGCTTTCGATGCAAATGTCCTGGACGCATCGCTCCAGTTCCTGAGCATCATTGAGAGACACACACACATCCGATACAGTGGTTAGAACTGGGTTCAAGCAACAAAACCACAGCAATCGCATGGAAAACATACCTTGATCGCCGCTTTCTTGGTCACGATCTTGTCGAGCGTCTTCGCGATCTTCAGCTGCTTCTCGAGCACGAGCTTCAATCGGATGTTCTCACGCTCGGCCTTGAGTCGCTCCTGGCATTGTTTGTGTGCTAGATCCTGCCACATCGCCCCTACTGCAGCCTCAGCCTGTGCCTTCTCACTGGACATAACATTCGCACCGTGCTGATTGTTCTCAGGCGTTCCTGGTGGAGACAGCAGGTCGCTGGGCGACTTGCTGTCGATCAATCGCTGGAGCTTGGCTTCCAAGTCCGAGACCCGCTTGCGCAAGTAGAGGACCTCGCCCTTGCGCTCGTTGCGCGCCTTGTTTGGGTCCCACGAGATCGCCTTCTTCGTGACACCGCCGAGTGCATCCTTGCTGGTTGCGCCGCTAGTTGTCGCAGCAGTCAGCTTGGATGTGGACTTTGATCTCCTTCGGCGCGGCACCTGGGTCTGGTTGCGTGGTGCATTCGTGCGGCCGTCCGAGGGGTCACTGTGGCACTGCTGATCGTCTTGCATCAGGACGTCCCCGTCTAGGTCGATGAGGCTCTCGTCGGCACCTTCGCTCCACTCGGACGTCATGTACTCATCCAGCACCAGTAGCGCGGCCTCAAGCCCGTCCTGCTGGCCGTCATCGTTGAGAAGTGCTGCCATGTCTGATGGTGATTGGGGTATTGACGTGTTGTTTGGTGGATGCGTCAGGTCCAGCTCATATTGTGTTATGGTTTGGTGATTGGTAGTGGTGGTGGGTCTGTTGTTATCAGACGAGAGCGAGCGAGCGATCACCCACCGATTTATTGGAAACGAAGACCTAACACTGCCCACCCAATTATGCAGACAATTCCAACGTGAGGTGGTGCATAGAGCGTCGCTTTGAACTCATGGTGTCTGTTGGGTACTCACCTGGAGCTTCCGAGACAAATCGCTTGGTGGATAACGAGTTGCGTCAGGGCAAAGGAGAGAAAGAAATCCTGCGATATCCCTCCCATCTCTGGAACTTATTGATCACAATGTTGCGACTTGTGGGATTTTGGGAATGTTTGCGCGTTGGTTACTGAAGAGCAAGCTCTTGCTTGATGAGATGGTGTTGAATGTGCGTGGCTGCTTGGGTGCGCCTGTGTTCTTCCTTCTGTCTGGAGGAGGACAGAGGTCAGGCCTGGAAAGAAAGCAAGCGACTTGAACCTATGGGGAGTGTGCTGTGTTGGTTGCATGACGACCTGGTCCAGCTTTTGGGGCTGAGTTATCCAGCAAATAAGCCCTTTTTGATGGGGCATCAAGACCATCACTCGCGTACCTATCACGCGATCACACGAATCACATCTGTCCAGTCTGATCCCTTTTGATTGTGTTCCTAGAGTGTGGGTCATCAACGCCTTCTACAGTGCAACTGGATCGATCATACCCATCATCAGAAGAACACACACACACACACACCAAGCAGCAGCAGAATGTGCTTGTGGCTCGCTGTCCGGCCCTTGAGGGGTTGACTCGCCCACAAGAAGAAAAACTCTGAGATCTCCCTCGTTCGTTTGCACATTCGCACGCTTCTTCTTGTTACAGTGTCACGTCCAGCGCTGCATTCATTACTGTACGGTATGTACGCCGTTCGATCTCTCTGCTCCTCCTGGTGGAAACGTGGTCGTCTTCTGGAGAAGAAGAAGAACTGCGGCGGTAATGTTGAAGTTGGTGGCCCATGGGTGATGTGGGCCAGCAAGCTCAAATGAATGGGCCATGGCCCACGAATCGCGCCAACCACGAGCACACACATCCAACGTTACCTGTTCGTCCGTTCGCTCGCTCGCTCGCACAATCGCATACAGTTGCAACTGCCTTTTGTTCGTTGGAGCCCATCTGATGCCCATGTCGAAAGCTCAACACCTTGTTTTGATTTTTCAAATTTGTTGTCAGGGTGGCGAACGAAGCCCCCAAGCCAACAGACAGACTTGGATTTCGAATTAGGATCCTCCTCCACTTTCCTCCGATTCGCGTGCTGTCTCTTCAGCTGAACTGCTTGCTCACTCGCTCTCTTTAGGTCGAACTAACCGGCTGCCATCATCGCCTGCTGCAGCAGTGCGTCTTCGATCATCTGGTGGCTCGTGCGAATGTTCGCCACTGTCGTCGCGAGTACAAAGTCCGCCATCGCGCCAGTCGGCGGCGGTTGATGGTGGCGGTAGCGATTGCCTTTTTCCTCAACCTGCTGGCTTGAAAAGATCGGCGTGATGACGAAACAGGGCTGCAGGAGCGTGACGTTTCCGCAGATCGTCGCGGGTTTCTTGACCACGACGTAGCCTTTCTCGAGGAAGCGCACACCGGTCAGAGGCTCATCGCAAGAAGACTCGATCGGATCAAAGAACGACCGCCAGACGATCACGACCCGCTCTTGTTCGTCGTAGCGGCGAATGACCTGCTTGACGCCGAAATTCGCTGTTGTGCCTTTTGCCTGGAGCTTCAAGTGGAAGTTCTGCATTCAGGAGGCAACAGAGAGAGAGAGAAAGAAATTGTAGTTGAGCTCTCAAGTGGGAATGGGTACAAAGGACAACCACAGCACTTACTTTGATGATCGAGCTCGTGGAGCTGAGGGGTTCGTTCGGCGCTTCGTTGCTGTTGTTGAAACTGACGCGCGACGAGATCTGCTCTTTCTCGAGCACAAAGTGGTCCCAGACAGCTTTCACACTGGCTGCAAAGTCAAACGGCAGCACTTTGGTCGCAAACGCCTCGAGCAGCAAACTGTGCGTCGCGCTACCGCTATTCGCGTGCATCTGTGTGTTGATGTGCGCGGTTTCGGAGTCTGCGAGACCGTTGGCTTCAAAGACAGCGTCGACCTCGGCGTATGATTGCTCAAGCCCAGCGACAAGGCTGTCGACGATCGCTGTTGCTTCCGAATCGTCATCGCGCATTGGCGGGTACATGAGGCGAACCTGGTTCGCTGGAAAGCACCGCTGGATTTCCTGATAAAACACAAAGAACACACTGATTTAGCATCAGTAGGTCGACGTGGGTGTGTGTGCGAAGAAAATATGCACTTCCGCGCTGGGTCAACTATTGGGACTCACATGAGTCGAGGCTGCACGGTTCACGTGACCTCCCAGATTCTTGGCGACCTTGAGCTGGTTCTCGAGCACGAGCTTCAAGCGAATGTTCTCGCGCTCGGTTTTCGTGCGCATCTCCAGCTGGTTCTTCGCGATCTCCTCCCACGCGCGCGCCTTCACAGCATGGGCTTGCGATTGACACGTTACTGTTGTTGTTGTTGTAAGGGCTACATCAGCTGAAGCTGCGTGTGTGTGTGGTCGTCGAGCGACAATGGATGCGGTTCCCTTGCTGTTCGCTGCGGGTGTCTTGGCTTGGATCTCAGCGAGCTGGGCTTCCAACTCAGCCACCTGCTTGCGCAAGTACACGATCTCTCCTTTGCGCTCGTTGCGCGCCTTGTTCGGGTTCCACGAGGGTTTCCTTTTCTGCGGCCTCCGCGTCTGTGTAGTGGTCGTATCTGTAAGAAGCTGCTGCTGGGGGTTCTGAGGCTGCAACTTGCCTTGCCACTCGTTTGACAAAGAGCCCTCCGCTGACAGGAGGTACACGCTGGAACTATACTGATATTGCGGTCCAGGCGCCACATCCCTGTCGAAGTGCTGCTGCTGAACTGGAACGAGTGCATCACCTCGCTCTTCTTGGGCAGCTCGGTCACCACCACAGCTGCCACCAGGAACAGCATCAATCGTCGCATCATGAAGCGCAGGCGACGGCGGCAGCAGCGCGAACTGGAACCCGTCGACAAAGCCGATCGCAGCGAGCAGCTCGTCACCATAGTCGCTGTCGTCGTGTGGTGCCGCCATGACGGACGATGCGCAAGACAAGGCGTCTCGCGACGCACACTGCTCGGAGAGGTGAGGCTTCGACTGTACAAGTAGGCGCGTGTGGACGTTGGACACAGCAACGCCGAGATGGGGCGCGTCCGTATCCGTCGGGGCCTGGCGCTTGCCTCCCTTGGCTTCAGTTTGCACAGCGTGGTGCCTCATTTGGGCGGCATGGAGCACCTCCTAATAATCAGCCACAGTTGTTGAAAATCAACATGTGATTTCAAATTTTCAGGAACGCAATCGTAAAATTTGAGCGAATGGAACTGATTGTGCTTCCTGGAAGAGCGAGAAGACTTGCTTGTGTGACGACCCATACAGCAAAAGAAGCATCAAGTGCAAGCAGATCAATGGCGGCGGCGTTCGCTCTCGACGACGAGCTGCAGAGCGCAGAGGAGCAGCTGGCGCTGGAGGAGGCGCTCTCCTTCATGGACCAGGCGTTCGGCGCCAACGCCACGTCTGCAAGCGCCATCTCGACGTCGTCCTTGTATTTATTCGACCAGGGTGAGCAGCAGCAGCAGCCACAGCACTTGGAGCAAGAGCAGCGAGAGCTCGAGCTCCAGGTAGACCAGGAGCTGCAGCTCTTCGACATCGAGAGTGGGGCGTCCGAGGTGGATCTGCTGGCGCTCGAGGCGTTCACGACTGTGGGTGCCAATCACCATGCGAATGATGACGACGCGATGGACGAGCTGAGCTTCCACTTCGTCAGCAGCAGCGACACGAGCGCATCGCCGTCGCCGCGTGTTCAGGTTGTCGAGGAAGAGGAGGAGGAGGAATCTATGCCTACTATCAAGCCGCGACAGAAGCGGCGGCAGAAGCAGCAGCAACCGCAAGCCAAGGCGCGCTCTTCAGCACCAGCGTCTGATACGAAAACAAGAGCACGGAATAATAGCAAGAGCGCGACTGGTACCACTGGCAGTGGTACTGTGGCGACTACTACTGCCAGTCGAAACTCGAGAAAGCCGCTCAACTACAACCCAAACAAAGCCCGTGACGAGCGCCGCGAAGAGCTCATCTACCTGCGCGGCAAAGTGCAGGAGCTCGAGACGCAGCTCGACGACATCAAGCAGAAGCGTCCGCGCATCACTGCGAGCGCGCTGGCGCCAACGTTGTCGTCGTCTTCGTATTCGTCAACTTTGACATTCCCCACTAGCGTCGCAAGTGCAGGAATCCAGCCAAAGTTCGAGCCTCCGACAGAGCAACAGCAACAGCAGCAACTGGTGGTGGCGGGTGTCTGGCAGGATATCGCGACGCGCCAGTGCGAGGGCCGCATCAAGGCCGAGCGCGAGAACATCCGGCTCAAGATCATCCTGGAGAACCAGATCAAGATCGCGAAGTCTCTCGAGAAGCTACTGAAGAAGAAAGTGGCAGCGAGAGACATTGAGCACTGTCCGCAGTGCCAGCAGCTGCACCACGTGTACCCGCCGACAAAGGACCCGCGCACAGACGCGCAGATCTTTGAAGACCTCGCGAAGGGCGTCGAGCTCTCATACAAGGAAGTGGACTCGGTGTTTGCGGCAAACGGGCTCGCGCAGATGGAGATCCCACACAGCGACGCGCGCATGCGCTCCGACGACGCGCACGGCATGTTTCTCGAGATCCTGGCGAACAAAGTGCTCCCGTTCGACGTGCACGCGACTGCCACGGCGGCGTGGCACTACTTTGTGTACGCAAAGCAGCGCACGCCGTCGCGGTCCTATTTCTTCGACTCGCCCAAGGTAAATGGCGACTTGCCAAGGAGCTGTATTGTGTATTTTGTTTGCTTTGGGGCTAACTTTGTTGTTGTACCTTTGTGCAGGATGCGGATACGACCGACGACACGATCACGGAGAACTTTAGCTTGGGGCTGCATGCGAACTCCACGAGTGCGCATTTCCGCGTCAAGCAGGTACTGAAGAGGTTTGTCGAGGAAGACCGCGTCGTGATCACCTGGCGGTCGCAAGTCGAGCCGGTCGAGTTCTCAGACGAACCGCTCTCGGATCTGCGGTTTAGAGAGCGCGGCTACATTGTGATCAAGCGGCCGTGCACGCTCACGGGAGACTACACGCTCGTGCAGACGTGCTACATCTTTACACCAAACTTCACAGGCGACTTGAAAGCTGCAATTGGTGGTGCTGGGGGCGGGGGCGACCACCCAAAAGTTGGCGCGATCACAGACTTTGTGCTTAACGCGACGGCGGCGAACATCACGGCGAGCCACCAGATGATCGAGAACGTGCTGATCGAGCAGGCGATGAAGAACCATGACGGAGGTGCTGTGGTGCAGCCTCCGATCGCGATGTGATCGGAGGTGCGATGTGGTGCAAAAGAGGGAGAGCCTTGCGAGAAACTGGTTTCTCGTATATTTACAAAGATGGGTGGGTGGATGTCGAATGCGTTGGGTTTGAGGAGGAAGGACAGGGTAGGGTTGTACTGTGATCACACTCACTGAAGTTAAAATACAGCAGTGTACGTTCTTACTGACCTGAGGTTTCATTATGCTTGCTACTCTCGATATCCAGGATGGTCCCGCCATATACAGTGCATGTTATCATCACACAGAGGCTGAAAGTATCGTTCGCCACACGAGTGGAGCGTGCGTCATGCTG
Source organism: Globisporangium emineosum (assembly GCA_023334195.1). Lineage (NCBI taxonomy): Eukaryota > Oomycota > Peronosporomycetes > Pythiales > Pythiaceae > Globisporangium > Globisporangium emineosum. Next base: position 13,008 of record JAASGK010000672.1, read on the forward strand.
GCTACTGGTATTTATTTCATAAACCCCAGAAGCCCACAATCCCAAAGCACTTGGATAACAAAAATTAGCAAAATTGTATTACAAGGTACTTGTGTCTTTTCGTACGAAGCCCTCTTTGTCCATCCATCTTCCTCCTCCTCTCCTGAGCACAAGCTCGTCTTTTTGTTTCTTCTCACTCTTTCTTCTTCACTTCCGCATCGCCTGCTCCAGCAGCACATTCTCGATCATCTGGTGGCTCGACGCGATGTTCGCGGCCGTCGTGCTCAGCACCAGGTCTGTGAGCGCGCCGACTTTCGACGGGTCGTGCATCAGGTCGCCGATCGACACGGGCGTCGAGATGAAGCACGTCTGCAGCAAATTGTGGTTCTCTCCATCGTCACCGTCTCCTGTTGTTGCTGCGCTGTTCGTCTTGTCATGCTTCTTCACGACCACGTACCCTTTCTCGAGGAAGCGCACCCCCGACAGCGGCTCGTTCGACACCTGCGTCGGGTCAAAGAACGCACGCCACACGATCACGATGCGATCTTCTTCAATGTAGCGCCGCAGCACGAGCTTCAGACAGAACACCACGCTCGTGTTGTTCACGTCCACTTCGACGTTGAAGTTCTCCATGATCGTGTCCGCCGTGCTGTTCACCATCGTCTGAGGGGAGTTGTGGCAGTACAACCGGTTCGGGATGCGCTCTTTCGCAAACACGTAGTGGTTCCACACGGCCAAGCCGGTCGAGTGCATGTCGAAAGGCATCACTTTGCTGCCGAACACTTGGAGTTCAATCTGCTGGTGCAAGGCGCCGTCAATATTGCCACCGTCGCGCTGGCTGTGAGGCTGCTGCTGTTGCACCCGAGCGTCAATGCGCGAGCTCTCCATGCGCGAGAGCCCCGTGGCTTCAAACACGTCGTCCACCTCCTTGTACGACTGCTCCACGCCCGCGAGGAGCTTCTCAAAGAGCTCGGCGTCCGTCGGGGCGTGGGTCACAGGTGGGCAACCAACTGTGTAGCGGACGCGCTGCGGGTTGCTGCTCTTGCTAATGCACTTCTCGAACTCTTTCGTCGACGAGGTCTTCTTCAGCAGCCGCTCGAGCGATTTCGCGATCTTGAGCTGGTTCTCGAGCACGAGCTTGAGGCGAATGTTCTCGCGCTCGGCCTTCATGCGGTGCTCGTGCTGGCGGCTCGCGATCTCGTGCCACACGCTCATCGTTGCGGGGGCCATCATCGTGGTGCTCTCTTCTTGACGTGTCCGAGTTCTCGACTTGCGTCGCGGGTTCTTTAGCGCCGCGGCAGTTGTCGTGAGTCGCACCTGTTCTTCTTCTTCTTTGTCACGAGCAGCAGCAGCCATGAGCAGCGGCGGTTGCGAGTCCTTTCGCAGCTCTACGAGTTGCGCCTCCAGGTCTTTCACCTTGCGCCGCAGGTAGAGCAGCTCTTCGCGGCGCTCGTCGCGCGCCTTGTTGGAATTGTACTTGAGCTGCTTCTTCGCGCCATTGACACTGACAATGCCAGTACTGGCAGCAACACTTTTGTTGCTGCTGGCGGTCGCTTTGATAAGCTGCTTTTTTGTCGCAGCTGCGCGCGGTCTACGACGCCGCTTAGTGGCTGATTCTGGGGACCCTTCTTCAATTAAATTTAGTAGGCGAGCTCCACTGTTGGCCAGAGTGGCCGTATCAGAAGCGCCATTAACGTTGCCATTGTCCATCATGGCGTCCGAAGATCCGCTGAGCTCCATCGCAGTTAACTCATAGAGCCCACTGGGACCCCCAGTGGTGAGATCGTCAACTTGTTCGCCGCCACTGCTGCTGTCTGAGCTCTCCATGGTGTCGAGCAGCAGGTCCTGCAGTGCGTCGTACTGGTCGAGACCGAGCTCGAGCTCCAGCCCCAGCTCTTCCTCGTCGTCGTTGAACGCTGTCGGCACTACTGGGCGGTGCGCTTCATACCCAACGTCCGCAATGCCAGAGTTCTCGGTAGTTGTGCTTGTGAATGGGGGGGAGGATGGCGGGAAGGCGTACTCGAGCAGGAGGTGGTCGGGGGTCTCCGGCTCGGCGGCGGCGGCGTCCTCGAGCGCAAAGCTGAACGGCATACTGACGCACAGATACGCGTATAGACAGAGGGAGACGCGGTGGAGGCGGTGGCGCTGGAGAGAGCGCCAGGGAAGCAGCAAGCGCTGCGCGCCGTGCAACCAGTTTGCCTTGTTAGAGAATGGATTGCGCGATGAGATGACGCGATGATGCCCAGACCACCACTGGACCGAGATGGGACTTTCTCCCTTTATATTCGACTATCGATTCACTTAAAGGTTATTGGCAAAACCAAATACAAGCAAATTCAATATATTTTATATTGAAACGATTTATTGGTTTTATAGATTTGTTTATCAGGGGAGTTTGTGCTCACCCGCTCGAAAGTACTGTGGTGAGTTTGTTATAATCTACTTGAACCCCTGAACTGCACCATTGAACTAATAAACCCTCTTTAATATAATATATGTATTTTAGAAGGCTAACAAAATCTTAAATATACGTGTGTAAGCGTAAACAATATAAACCTATTTATATTGCATTTGTTGGGTCTTTTGACATCGGCTGTCACATTTTGTGTAATCCCACTGCGCGCAATCTGATCGTCGTCAACTGGAGCGCAGGCTTGCTTTGATCCATGCCATGGCGCCCCCATTTGTACGCGCGCGGGAGAACGAGGAGGAGGACCACGAAGCCCGACTTGAAGCAGCATCGCTGCTCCACGACACCAGTAGCGACGACACGCTCCTGCTTGCGCTGGCGTTCGTGGACGAGTTCCAACTCTCCTCCTCTACTACTGAAGTATCTCCTCCATTGCTGCTGCCCGAAGAGCTGCTAACTCCAGAGGAGCTGGTGTCGCAAGAGCTCCTTGCGCAGGTGCTGAATGGGGAATTTGATCAGCACCTCCAGCCACCGCCTAGCGATATTGACGGTGGGGCTTTGAGGCGTTCTCTTCACATGGCTCTCACAGAGGCTGATGGTGTCGCGCTTGCCAATCACGCGATGCAGGAGCCCGGTGGCGCTGCAGAGCCGTTGCTGTATAAGAACAATGTTACCGATACGTCTTGGTTTGCTGCCCAGGCCATACAACAGCAGCAATCAGCAGAGTTGGGGATGTTCGCTCCTATTGAGTCGCACAACAAGAGCAGTAAGAAGACCAAGACGACGAAGAAACAGCAACAAGAGACGAATAGCAAGAGCAGTGGAGGCATTGCTGGTGCGAAACAAGCAGCAGCCCCAAAAATGCCCAACAAGGCGCGCGACGAGCGCAAAGCAGAGATCATCTACCTGCGCAAGAAAATGGTGGAGTTGGAGGAGCAGCTCACGGAGACCAAGAGCAGGCACAAGTACCACCAGACCCAGTCCAGTTCTCCGGATGGCGATGCCGCATCGCAACTGTCGCCAGAGCTGCTAGGGACACCACCATCGGTGCGTTCAGCGACTACAGATCAGATCACCCCACCAGCAGCGAAGACAGGAGTGTGGCACGAGATCGCCTGCCGCCAACACACCCAGCGCGCAAAGGCCGAGCGCGAGAACGTTCGTCTGAAACTGGTGCTCGAGACCCAGCTCAAGGTCGCAAAGAGTCTTGAGAAAGTGCTGCAGAAGACCGCGCGCCCCAAGGTAATTCAACTCGACTCGACTCTTCTCTTTCCATCCTGTGTAGGTAGATGCCTAAGGGTGCTTGACACTTACTCTCTCTCTCTGACTGTGGTCCTTGTGCATTGGTTGTCAAATCTACCAGGATTTTGGCAAGCTCCTCTACGGAAACAGACCTCCGCACTCCGTGGATTTACGATCACAAGCCACAGACGGCCCCAGCGAGGGACACCGGCTTTTCGAAGAGCTCCTGGCGAGGATGGACCAGTCATATGCTGAAGCTGAGTCAATTTTCGAAGCACATGCACTCGCGCAGAACAAGACGTCGTCTCTTGACGCTGCGATCCGGTCTGACGAGAGCGTCGGCATTCAACTTGAAGTGTTTGCGAACAAAGTGCTACCGTTCGACATGCGCGCAGCAGGCGCAGCTGTGTGGCACCACTACGTGTTTGCGAAAGAGCGCCTACCAAATCGAGTGTACCACCACAATTCGCCTCAGGTAAGCCCCGGATTTAGTGTATTACATCGTTTGCCTTACCAGACCTCATTTGCAGAACATTATTGTGAACTGACTTTGATTTTGTACCTGAGATAGACTCTGAACGCGACAGAAGACACTGTACTCGAAGACTTCAACGTGGAGCTGGATGTGAACAACACGAACGGGCTATTCCGCGTCAAGATGGTGCTGCGACGCTACACGGAAGAGAACCGCGTCGTGATCGTCTGGCGTGCGTTCTTCGACCCGCTCCGCATCGCAGACGAACCAACGCCGGGTGTGCGCGTCCTCGAACGAGGGTACATTATTCTCAAAGAATTGAGTGTTGGCACTTTGAACAATGTGCTTCAGACGTGCTACATCGCAACGCCCATCATGACGGGGGACTTGGCAAATGCAGATTCGGGGACGATTCGAACGATCACGGATTTCATGCTGAACGCCACGGCGTCCAATATCACGTCAAGCCACGAAATGATCGAAAACGTGCTTCTCGAGCACACGCGGAATGGATAACCTGAGAGCTGGGGTGATTGTCGCCAAACACAGTTATTAGTTGGAGGACAACGTTGTTGGAAGCTCACGACATCACCATTGGTGACGCACTGAAGCTGCTCAAAAGCCAAGCCAAGCACAGATTCAGAAGTCTGTCCACACACCGTTAACGAGCGGTCGGTCAATCTCTCTAATCAGCTGGATTGAGCAATCACTGGAGACTCCAGACCAGCGTTTGGATTTCTGCAACGAAAGTCAGGAGCTGTTAAGTGGATGGTGTGTGCGATCGATCGTATTACGTTCTTCGGATTTTAGTCAGCAGTAAACAATAATATATACAGTGGTCCGTGAACAAAGTCGATTTTTCGCCAATCGGAATCAATTTTTCGTCTTTTTTAACGTGATAAAGACAGAATTGTAGCCAATCGTGAGATCATTACAGCTGTCCAAATCCGACTGAACAAATCAATGTGTGGGGACATTTATAGAAACAAATCAAATTTGGGGAGGCGACACATTTCGTGAACATGAATTTCAATGCGATGAAAGAATGATATTAGACGCATACGGAGACTGCAAATGGCGTGCTAATACGAAATATATCCTCCCTGCAGCTACAGCACCTTGACGCAACGATGGCGCATCGATTGGACAAGTGTATCCAGTTGTTGCGACGTGACTGCATCCCATGCTGCTTGGACAGCGACCTGGAGATCGTGGAGATTGTCGTACTGCTTCCTACCGGCGTACACGTGCTGCGCCATGATGCTCCATACGTTCTCGACCGAATTCAAGTCGGGGGAGTAAGCTGGTC
>JAASGK010000673.1:0-18389 GCA_023334195.1 Globisporangium emineosum
AGAACCAGCGTATTCTGGCGTTTCTGACGGTACCTTTTTCGCGCCAAAAAGTTGAAAATTCAAACCAAACGAGTTCAAAATCTGACGGAAAAATTATTTTTTTGGACAGACCGTGACTTTCTGGACCAACTGTATATGAAATACCATTTTTGAATTTCCAAATTGAAACAGCACCCTTTTGAATTTCCAACAACCCCATTTTGAATTTCCGACAATTTCCAGCTAGTTCACAAAAAGCTCACTCTCACATAAATATAGCAAGCACAACTAGTTCTAAAAAGTGCCATACCCTTCAATAGTGCCATCTGATTGGTCCAACTTGGAAAGCCCAAACATTCAATTTCAAAATTGAAAATGGCGGCGGCATCGAGCACGCGCATGGCGCCGCGGTCGCAGGCGGTCGAGTCGTACTTGCGCAACTTTGAACGTGAGCGCCAGCGGCTGCAGGAGGTTCTTGAGGTGACGCTCTGCTACGGCATCTTCTGCCTCTCGCAGAACTTCTCGCTCAAAGGCATGAGCATCGAGGAGCTTCGCGCCGTCACGAGTACGTTGCTGTCTTGCTCGTCTTCTTGCTGTTTCTTGCGAACGTGAAGCATTTTGTCGAATTGACAGTGTTTGTGTGATTCTGGCGCGTGGTAGAGTACGAAGCGATCAAAAAGCGGGACTTCTTCGTGCTCAGCGCGGGCATCAACGCTCGTCGTGTCCGTTCAGACGGCTTGGAACTCTCCAATGCCGCGCAGCAGGAGCAGCTCATCCGCGTGAAGCCATCGCACTCGTGGCGCGACGGCAACGAAGACGCAGAGATTCTCAAGCCTGCACTTCGTGGTCCGCAAGGAGATCGCGAGTTTGTGGAGACGACAGCGACTGCAACGAACCAGTATCTATCGGAGAACCTCTTGCTGTCTGCCGAGAAGAAGCGTAAGTGATACTGGCGCGTGGCTGTTGTTTATTTGTCCTCAGTTATGGTCTGCTTACAGATTGTATCTGTCTATCTGTGTGTGGGTCTGGGTGTACAGCACTTGATGAAATCGATTTCTTTGCAAAGCTGTTCGGGAAGCAGTTTATCGACACGGCGTGGACGACGTTCGCAGGTCGCAATGGCTCGCAGATCGCATCGAAAGACGCGCTGGACGAGCGGTTCACTCGCATCGACCAGCGCAAAGTCACCGACAAATTCCCGTCGCTCGAGCTCCCAGTGACGAGTTTCGTCGAGTTCTTGAGCGAGTACGTCAAGGTCTGTGTCGGCCACCATCACCACCACCAGTCGGTTGGTGGCCTTGAAAAGCGTGATAACGAGCGAGATGCAAACTCAGAGAGCCCATTTCCCCACAAAAACGTGAATGGTGACGCCAGATCAGCTATGCCAACAAGACCTCAGAGAGCTATCGGGAACACAACTGGCCCTCTGAGAACTCGTAAGAGTGGTGGCGAAGAACGTCCTGACAGAGTATCGAGAACGACACCAACCAGCGATCAGCTCAGGGTGCTTCGACCCAAGTTTCTGCAGCATGTGCAGTCGAAGATCAAGCCAGAACTGGATGCGCGGCGGGAGAAGTTGCTGCGAGTGAAGAAGACGCAGACGCAGCTCATGAAGGAGAGTTTGGCTCGCGCGAGGCTCGCAGAGTATGAGAGAAAGAGGATGCTGGACGCGTCTGGATCCATAGAGAATGACAACAGTGGTTTAAAAAGCGTCTACCAGCAGCGAGCGAGAAAGATTCCGCTGTCGGATATCACGACTGGTGCTGCTGCTCTAGAGATCGCGGATGACTTCATGAAGAGCCCTCTGATGGATAGCTTCAGCGGGAAAGAGAACCGCGATGACCGAAGCAGACAGAATACCAGTTCAGCTAAAGATTCGCTCCGTGAAGAGCTCTATGGTGCAGCAGCACTCGACGACTCGTTTCTCGGTTGCAAACCACCGCCACCAGTTACGCCCATGGCTCGCAAACCACAATCCAAGAAACCAAATCGAGGTAGGCATGCATTCGAGTTTGCTATGTGACCCGGGGTCTGACTTCTTGTCCATCCATACACTGCAGCTTACAATGGCTGGTTAGGCGATTTCGGACCGCTGCACACCAAGACAGTCGTGTCAGAATGGGGGACTCTAGTTGATGATGTTGCGGACAGCGATGATGCGAATGAAGCGTCGGTGCGAGCCCAAGGTGAGTACAAATCACTTTGTTGTTGTAGCTCTCCCAGAACGAATGAATCTAGGAGCTCATGAACATTTTGTAGATCGTCGCTCGCCGTCCAAGCAGTTTGAGTGGAAATTTGACGGGTACGTCTGTGTGCAAACTTTGAAATCCTCTGGCGTCTTTGAAAACGTGTGGCCCACTGAACATCTTGATCTTTGTAGCACTGATTCCAAGAGCGCCAAGCGATGGAATCAGCGAAAATCCAGCGAAGACGATTTCAGCAGCACATACAGCGACAAAGAGAATCGGCTTTCAGATGACGACGCCGACGGTTTTAGTGATGGCGGGCTGAGTGAAGTGTCCGACCCGGTCTTCAAGTGGCTCAAGAGAGCAGTTTAGTATTGTTCAACTGACAGTGTTAATGTTAGATTTCACTTTTGATTCAGCTTTAATCTAGCTCACCACTCATCATCCTCTGTTTTCATTCAGTAACACCCTCCGCCAGGTACACGCGGAATGCGATCGCGAGGTTCACGACCGTGTAGATGACGTAGTAGACCACGAGCAGCTTGCCGTACCACGGTGGACAGCAGAAGTTGTGGCGCCGAAACACCAGATACGACGAGCTGAGCGAGAAAAAGAGGAAGCCCAGTGACACGTTCGTGTGCATGTCGAGCTCCAGCTCGATCGCCTGGCCTCGGAAGAACGCGTACGCCATCGGGACGCCAAGTCCAAGCAGGATGTTGAACACTGGTCCTCCAAAGCAACCCGCGATCGCCATTTGCGGGAACCCCGCGCGCGCGACCGATACGTTTGTGATCAGATCCCCGACCGAGTTGCCCCAGGAAAGTACTGTCAGTCCCAAGAGCCCGTTGCTCGCGTGCGTGATGAAGCCCACGGCGATCAGCAGCGCCATGAGCTCGTTCGCGACCGCGTAGATCCAGCAGACGCAGGACGCGAACGCGAGCGACAGGAAGAAGAGCGAGAAGAGAAACGCCTTGGGCGGGCGCGAACGGTGCGTCGTGAACGACACGAACGTCGCCGCTATTGCTCCAAACACAATGATGAGCTGCCAAAGCGGTACGCCGGTGCTGCTGTCGTCATTGCCCCAGGGCAGATTAACTTTGTTGCCCAAAGATCCACTTGTGAGCAGAATAAACAACGGCACGGTTATCGGTGACATGGTCGCGAGCGGTCTCGACCAGGCTTCTCGGTCTAGTAGTGGGATCGTCACGTCTCGAACGAGCACCAGGAGCGCCTGTGGGATGCTCAGCACCTTGATGAGGAGTGTGTCATCACTCTGGAATACACCGAGGATCCGGCGCTTCAAGCTCCATCGCCAGCGCAAGTGCCGCCAGTACGCGCTCTGCATGATACTCGCGCCGTTCGTGAACCCAATCCGGCCTGATATGTTGCTTTCATCACTTGGTTGATCCCCATGCTCGATCCTGTCTTCGTCCGAGATGAGCGGCGACGAGAGCGATTCGGACATGAATGACTCATCCTGAAAGTGGTCTTCAAACACGCTGTTTGCGAACTGCGGCGCTGGGTTCTTCTTCGGAGATGCGAGCTCGTAGACACCGTCCTTGCCTGACAGTAGCTCCGCGTTTTGCTTCGTGATGAATGTGTACGGCTGTGCTGCTTGCTGCTCTACAGTACGTGGAGAGAGCGCGTGCCAAAATGCAGAGAGAACCATGGCGCTGCGTGGAGATCCAGCGCCTTTTACGGCGGCTTGTCGGTCGAGGGTTGCTCTTGCGACGTGGTAGCGGGACACGCACTCGGGCACGAGCACAGAGCCCACGTAGACAGCGTAACAAGCGAGAAAGAGCAGCACCAATGGCTCATTTTGCTCTTCGTGCAGATCAAACGCGCTCGCGAGCACAAGCAACAGCAATAGGGACGCGATGAGCGCACTTACATCCCGTGAAAAGGGCCACCGATCGACTCGCACTGCACTCGCCATAGCGACACAGCCGACGACTACAGTGGAGACAAACATCGCGCCGCCCAGCAGCTCATTGATGCCCGTCTCCCCCACACCCGACGAGTACGCTGCGATCGCCGAGAACACGTCCGGCGCCCCGTTGCCAAACGCAAGGAACGTCACGCCAGCGATGTCGTACGGGATGCTCAGCTGTAGATATGGCGACAAGCAACAGAGCAGTGATGTGAATCACAAGTGCCTGTATTGTTAGTGTGGCACATCAACATAGAAGACGGATGGATCTTGAAAACATGCGCTACCTTGTCGCTGATGTTCGCGAGCGTGGGTGAGAAGTACCCGTCCGCTGTGCTCCCCACTGCATATACATAGACACAAAGTGCACAAACCCAGAGCGACGTTAGTCTCCATGAGCGCCAGTGCAACAACACAGCATTGCAGATCGATCAATCAGCTTCAACAACGCACAGAAGAAGAAGAGCACACCGAGCCAGAGCACCAACACGCCCGCCGAGAGCAGCGGCGCGCCGGTGAACACGCAGTAGTGGACGTAGAGATAGTCGATGTGCAGCGGGCCCAGCGTCGCGTTCTGCGCGGGCGCGAGGCAGTCGAAGCCCAGGCCGCCGCCTGCGCGCACGAGCAGCTCCCCAGTCACGCCTACGTCCATGCTGGTTTTTTTCCAAATGTTCTGTCGTTGTTCTTCAATTGTCAGTCGGCAAAGATAAAAAGGTAAATAATCCTTTTTAAGTGCCCGTTCCTACTGTGCGAACACGCGACGCCCACCGTCGACGAAGAGGGGTCCGTTGGCACCAACACGTCTAAGCCTGACTTCCGAGTGTGTCTTCGCCTCACCACGACGGATGAAGGCTTCACATCCATGCGCAAGAAGATCATCCATTGGCGAGAAGCGCTTGAGCTGCTCGCGATGGTCGTGGTCGCCGATGCACCAGCATGGAGAGCGCTGCTCGAGGACGTCTTCGAGTACGAGGGCTTCGTCTTGGCGCAAGAACGAGCGCTGCACAACGTTCCTGTTCGACGCGGAGATGTTGTCCGCGCTTTCATCGACACGTTCGTCGACACAAAGTTGTGAGCGAGCAAAACATTTCTACATTGCGGTTCAGAACGTGTACGCGCTCCTGTCGTCCACAATGCGATGCCAGCTTCAGCCTCAGAGCTCCGAGCCCAAGCAGCTCTCAGTGCGCGTCAAGTTCGCGCCGCCACGCAATATTCAGTCCAAGCGTATCAACACATATCTTCAGAGCGCGCTTGACCTGATGAAGATAAGCGCGGAGCAGAACAAGTCACCACGAGCCAGCAATACTAGTAGTGACGCTTTCGCAGTCCAATCGACGTCGTACCACCCGATCTTGGTGGTCACGCGTGTGGAGGTGGACATCCGTCAATTGGACGAGCTGTCCATATCGTGGACGTGTTCCAGTCACTGAGACCGCGCCATTGCCTCTAGCGTTGGTAAATCGAACGCGGCAACGCACCTCGATCTTTTCCCCTCGTGCTCCGAGTCGCCTGGGAATTGGGTGTGACAATGGACAGCGCTCCATTCCATTCCTGCTAGTCTCTGGTACGCTCGCCGATTCAAAGCCGTTTGCTCAGCACAAGTGCTCGCGACAGGGATCGACGAGTTCCAGTCTTACGAATTGTTGGAAGACCCACTCCACGCCATAAAAACGGCAAACTGCGGCAGTGGCTCGTATTCGCGCTGTTCAGTAGCGAGGCAACCCACAGCATCTCGCGGCTGGTGCTGTATGACAGTCACCTCATGCAAAGGGGCATGAACGCGATGGTCCGTATCCTGAATGCGAAGCATCCTGTTAGGAATTTTTTTGAACTGGCGAGAACGACTGCAGACCGCGCACAACTTGCCAGCGACGCGCCGCATACAGATGGAGTGGTTGGTGAGGAACTGGGTATTAGTGATAACGACGAAGACCCAGCTGTCCGGTCGTTTTATAACTCGAAACCCGATGCAGCAAGAGAGCTGAATCGCACGGATGATCCAGGCTCGATCGTCTTGGAAGCAGGCACTGTGATACAAGTCGGCCCGCTCGATCGAACTTGCCAGCCCGACTCCTTGGTTCTGGTGGAGAACCAGCAGCACGCTCCGGGCGATTCGAAACGAATTGAGCGAAGATTGCGTGGACATTCTTGTCCCAGGCTACGGACATTGCGTCGTGCAGCGTGATCGCGTCGCGCAATTTGTGTCATCTCCAGTGGCAGAGACGAGTGGCTTGACGTCGCTGGAGCGAAGGTATCAAGGCTCAATCACATCCCTCTCTCTCAGGGAGCTCATTCAACGCAAGCGTTGTAGTCTACCTCCCGTTTATCAAGTACCTGGCCTGGGGTCCAGGCTGGCAACTCTCGAGTTTCGCGAAGTGACAAGTATGCACCCAGGAGACCTTAGAGACTGCGCAGACACTGCAGAGACTGACAATGTTCTCAGATGGAGACGCAGGAGACGAAACCTGGTGCTTCTTCCAACATATTTCCGCAACTCTCGAGTGCAACACGATGCTCGAGTCGTTCGGACTGGAAGTATCCGAAACGCAAGTGAACATCTCTCAGTGCGAGATTGAAGAGCTCTAGACGCAGCTGCTCCCAGGTGCGAGAGCTCCGTTTCCGACAGTGAGTCGTCTCGCGCTCCTAAGCGTCGAGCAGTTCTTCAGAGACGGCGACTCCCCTGGCCCCAAGCGAGCGCGAACTGATGTTAGCAGTGCACTGAGTGCTGTGGACTTCGGAAACCTGGATCGGCATGAGCTGTCGCTCATCTTCCGGTTTGGAAGCAGAGCGGAAAGCGCGTCGTATCATCAAGCTGCGCATTTCAGCATGTTGGAATCAACAGTGCTTTCAAAAAGACTTTGTTGTTGAATTACGCTTGCTTGGCTAAAATTGTAGTTAATCTGCGTTATGAGGGGGGATGGCGATCCGACTGAATGGGGGAGACTCGGTGGCGATCTCGACGCGTCGCGCGCGAGGCTGCGAGGAGGCTTCGAGGAGCTTGATAATCGCGTGCAAGTGCACCTCCTGCATGCTCAGCTGCGCTTGCAGTTGCTCCTGATGGCGCATAGCAGCACACACACAGCAGAATGATGTGAGCTCTTACTTCGCATTCGCCAAACACCCCAAAATAGTGTAGTGAGAACTCACCTGGGACTTTGTGAGCTGGTCGACCTTCTCTTGTAGCTTCTCAATCTGAACAGCTGCAGGCACTGATTGTCCCATTGGCGATGCCTGGGAGATCGGCGAGTCGTATTGGCCTGTCGACGAAATACACAGAGGTGACAACGATGGTAAACGAGTGTTTAAACCCTCACCACGCGCAAGTAAAGCATGGTACAGGCACTCACTCATCACGTACCGTTGAGAAACATGTTGTTGAGGTTGTTTTGGCTCATAGAGAAGACGCCGTAGGAGAGCGTTCGCTGGAGCGCTTGGTGGATGGCTTCCTTGTCCTCGCGCTCTTTATCGAGCATCACTTCGACAAAACCACTGCTGAGCACGGCGCCCGGGATCGTGAACAGGATGATGCCCCAGAGCGCCAGGATGGACGAGAAGATGCGTCCGCCGTTCGTAATTGGCACAATGTCGCCATAGCCGAGCGACGTGATGGTCTCAACGGCCCACCACGCAGACACGCCGATGCTTGAAAACACTTCGGGCTGAGCCGGATTCTCAAAGAAGAAGCTTAGTGCAATAACAGACAGGAAGTCAGTGCAATTTCACTTGACAGCCAGGTAGCAGACGACAGTTTGGCTTACATTGTGATCGACGACGTGAGCACAATCACTGCGGTCATGTACGTCACGAGCCCGAGCTCTTCTTTCTTCTTCGCGAGGATCGTGCGCAGGTTCTTCAGCGCGTTATACGAGCGCTCCAAGCGCAGAAACGATAGCACGCGGAACAAGCGCAGCGCACGCAGCGTCAGCAGACCTCGGTTCGAAGGAGTGAGGCTGTGAGAGGTTGGGTTTGACAGCAAAGAGGAATAATATGTTAGCAATATGACAGGTGCTTATTGAGGTTGCTTCGGGCGCTCACGAGTATTTGAAGCAGAGCTCGACGTAGAACGGGACGAGCACCACGAGATCGATGATGGACATGGGGCGGACCATCCATGTTAGTCTGAGAATCGGTAAGCACAAGAAATGGGTCGAGTGAGTATGGAGAAACGCGCGATAGCAAGCTCCACAGCGTTATGTAACGAACGCACCGTCCTATCAGTGGGTGCGCGAATCGCTCATCTTCGACGCAGGACCAGAGACGCAGCGAGTACTCGACGGAGAAGATCACAGTCGACACTGTCAGGAACGTATCGTACCAATCCGAATGCAGATCTGTAGCACAGCCAACGCACAGGCATCAGTCAGTAACGATACGCACGCACACACACACTTGCACATGGAGTACAACAACCAACAGCTATCGATTACTACGTACATGCGACCTCGGGCGACACGCCGTCGATCAGACTCGAGATCCCCATCGCGACCAGCACGTTCAAGAGGATGAGCGTCAAGATGCAGAGCTCGAACACGTACGACGCGCGCTGCAGCGACGAGCGGTGCTGGATCGACGAGCGGAAGCGCAGGATCGTCCACACGTCCTTGCGCATCGAGTTGCGCTCGCGATGGCGTTCTCTGCGCGGGACACGCCGCATCGCCGGTGACTCGAATCCGATCGCGCGGCCGCCGGTCTCGCCACTGTCCCAGTCGTGCTTGCCCGGCAAGAGCTCCGTGAGCTCTGCTGGTGACGTCGTCATCTTCTATGGGGCACTAGTGGCGATGATGAAGCTTGCAATGGCGGTCACTTCACTTAATTGCGAGGACGAAAGGGCTTCTTCCGTGCGCGTGCGCGTGATGTGACAATGGACACAACCTTCTGTCATTCGGACCCGCCCACATATAAGAAAGAGCAGGTGAATAGCAATCCGGCAGAGAGGCATGTTCCAAATGGGAAGCATGAACTGTACGCGCCGAACCTCCGTTCTGTGAATAGTATCCCCTCCTTCCACATTTAAATATCCATACAAAAAAGATTTCGAACATCCCTTTATCTCGCATTCAGACTATGGGGGACTATTATGTGGTCAACTGTACATACCACAGCGGGGGCTTTTTTCGAAGTGGGGTTGGGGATTGATTCGTCTTTTGTGTAACCCGGTGAATCACATAAAGGAATATGACCCCTTCAAATAGAAATCCGAGCCAAATGATGTGCGTTTTGCGACCACCCCAATTTTGGCTCGGGTCCTGAATCGCTTTTGACAGGGAGAAGCTTTCAAATAGGAATCTCGAGTCAAACAGTGTGCGCTTGGCTCAAAAGCGTGCATATGCACCGTATTCCTTATTTAAAAGCGCTTTACTTTATCCAAGTGAAAGAGCGACCAGGGGGGCACCTCACGGCTGGCAGTTCGTTCCTGTTTTATGTGGGGAGGCGAATGACGGAAGAGTGAGGAAAGCAGAACGTCCGCCTTTGCATCGCCCGCCCGACAGACACACCCCGCGCAATCGTCCAAGACCCGCGCTGCGCCGCACTCAAGATACAAGCGTAGCACGAGAGACACGAGAGAGAGACAGAGAGCGCGCCGGTGAGCCGAGGCGAGTCGCTTGATCGATCGATCGCGTTTGTGTTTCAGTCAGTCCCCGTTTCGAATCGACGCGCCAAAAAGAAAAGCACGGTTCTCAAGCCAAAAGCTCCATCCAGCGTCTCTGGTTTGTGAGTGAATGAGTCAACGGCAAGCACAAGCGCAGTTAGAGATTGAATCAGGTGAGTGTTCGCTCGCTATCTGTGTGTGTGATGTGTGTGCTTTTGATATATGTGTTTCACATTGACATGTTGAATTAAAGAATTACTAACTTTTGCTCGCTATATTGGAAATGTCCATCGATCTCTGCGTGTGGATTCATTTATTCATTCAACCCATACAGTTTTCTCCTCTTCGCACATGATGGAAAGCGGCAGCGCGGCTTCGACAGCATCTTCCAGTGCTTTTCACAACGCAGAAGGGCCAAAGGGCAGCGCCACGCGCGCGTCCTCAGAGCGTCATGCGAACGGCGGAGGAGAGCACACACGGAAGCAGTCGGTGAGTCTTCCGGACGCCGCTTCGGGACCATCAACGTCACGAGGAAACAACAGCAATAGCAATAGCAACCACCGGTCCTCACATGGCGGCCGCCCAAGTTACCAGCAAGCGGCGTCGCTCCCGCAGCAATCGTCCAGTAACTCTTCGTCAAGAGGAGGAGCCAATAGCAGCAACAATTCGCTGCCGCGACGGAACTCGTCCACTGCAGCAGGTGGTGGTGGCGGCTCATCTCGAGATCGTGACCGTTCCGACCGCGACCATCGATCGCGAGGTCGCTCCAAGTCTCGTGACAGAGGGGGCAGTCATCATCGTGACAGAGGCAGCTCATCGTCTTCGTCAGCCTCATCATCCCAGTATCAGTTTGGGGCGTCGGGGAATCCGGTGGTACGACTTCGAGAGAGAAACAACATTCTGCAAATGCATCGCACGGGAAGTCGCCGCACGAATCTGTCGCAAACAGACGTTGCCGTGCGCGTGCTCGGTCTGGATACAGCGTACATGAAGGTAAGGATCTTGTATTTCAATTTGCACGATTCAGCATCCCAGTGTGTGTTGCTGAACCTCGTGCTTTTTTTTCATGTGCAGGATCCTGAAAATCCTCACATCTCGGACAAAATTGGTACGCCGGGAGTGTTTCCAACGAACATGAACTTCCCAGAAGAAAAATTCCGCTTCCATGCGATTCGAAGTGCTGCGTATGTGAATCCGTTGCCGCGAGGCTTTGGCACGAACTGGCATCTGCAGTACTCGTTTTTCACCGACAAGAAGTTCCCCGTGTTTGACGAGATCGCGCAAGCGTCGAAAGTGATTAAGCAGATTGGAGATGCTGATGATGAGAAGATGCGAGAAGATCTGTCTGGTGCAGTTGTTGCTGCTGGGGCAATAGCTCAGGATCATGTATTTACGTCCTATTTAATACGAAACGTGCGTCGAATAGACGAGAGAACGACACACATGTGGATGTGTGAGCTGGCGAGCGGCAAGAAGAGTATCCAAGAGCTGGTTCAGTCATACGGTGTCCCGTTCAAGCAGTGGCGGCCAGTGCCAAACGTCTCCAAGTGTCCGCTGCTCGAGTGTGTGGTCCGATACCGTCCAGGGTATGTCGAAGCGACGTGGTTTATCCGCTTGAACGTCATTTACACCGAGATGAACGAAATCAAGCGCGATTGTGCCTTCCGCCTTGGAGATTGGTTCTACAACCCGCGCCGCCTGCAGCGCCGATCACAAGGATGGACCGACCAGATCATTGACTACTTGCACTCGGTTGCACGCCAGGCAAGCAAATCTGCAAAGAAGAATGAGAATGAAACGAAGCCACACGCTCCGAACTCTGTCGCTTCCGGTGGGGCATCATCGTCTACCACGTCTGCTAGCAATGGTAAACCAGTTGTACTCAGCCATCGCCATGGAGACATCGGAACGGCTACGACAGGATCTGCGGCGACATTGGTGACTTCCGGCATGACAGCAAACTCCGCTTCGATCTCTTCGCCGCAGCTTTCATTTCACGAGAAATGGTCGTATGTGCTGAAATTGTCGGAGTATCAGTATAAACTTGGACTTCTCGACGGTTTCCGATATTTCGATGGGCTGACGTCGTTATTGCAGAAGGCGTTATCCCCGCGCAGTCACAGTGGGGGAAATTGCGCGTCGGTGATTTCAATTGGCGTGAATGAGACGATGGAGCTGCTGACTGTGATCCAGAAATTGTTGCCTGATCTGCTCCAGTGCTCCGACTCTGCTATCCTTCTCGTGAAGTCGGTCGTCCAACACCTGCGATATTTGATTCCTCCTGGAGCCAAGATTCCAGATGATTTGGGCAGTTCATTGCAAGAAGAGCTGGTGGTGGCGTTGTGCCAGTTGCTGCGTGACGTTTTGGTGAATGGATACGATAGTCTTGTGCGAATGGAAGATGGAGGTAAGTTGACTCAGTTGTGCTATTCACACGTCGTCACGGATCTTGATATTGACGATCTCTCTCTCTCTCTGTCTTTTTGTTTGGTTTTGTAGCACCGTCGATGTGGCCAGATTTTGTTTTCAGCGATCGCTTCTTCAACAGAGATGTGTACGGTCCCGCCACAATTCAAGACTGCTTAGAGAGATGTCACCAAAAGTGCAAAGAGGTCTCGGGGCGAGTTCTTCGACTTCAACAGGTACGAGCACCACCCTTACTGTTGCTGCTCACGCACGTGAGCGTGATGAAGAAGGCTCTAATGTTTCTATTCTTGCCACAGTCATATCCTTCCGCGTTTAACCTCGCATCGATGAGAAACGAAGCTCAGGTTCTTCAGACTCTTGATCGCTTTCATCGCATTGATGCTAGTATCGACTTGCAGCGCGTGTACAACGAAGTCTTTGTCCCGCTACCGTTTGAAACCACGGAGCTGCCAGTTGATATCGCGGCAGTGTTTCTGATTTGCGAGTGGGCGGTTACAAGCCAGCGTCCGGCGGAATATCGATACCTCTCAGCGCTTTCGTTACTCGAAATGCACAGCAACGCACTGTTGACGTTCGGAAAAGAGTAGGTTCTTGCTGGCAATCCCTTGCTGAGTGCAAGGACGAATGATATCTGATGAGCTGGAATTCGTTTATTTGTGCAAACATAACAGGAAACACCTTTTGAAAGGGGCCGAGCCATCCAGTCACCACGTTGTTCTTCAAGGCGCACTGCAGAGATTTCTCCAGCGATACGAACCGAAAGCAATCACGGAAGTCACGCCACTGATCGACCTTTACTGTCTCCTGGTCCGGCGACGTCTCTTCAGCGTCGAGAGCTTCGTCGAGTTTGCGTCGTGCTGCAACGATATCGGTGGCAATTCAAACATTCTGGCTACTGTCAACTCCTCGTCACCAAAGGAATCCTCCCAGTCATCCTCGACGAACGTTGCACCGACACCAACTGCCTACAACATTGAGTGTTCGCCTGGTCGAGGCTACAAGTCCAACGACATTCACTTGCTTTCGACAACGGACCGTCTCAAGCTCTACTTGTGGCAGCTACCGAGAGGTCCGTTCCCATTACCGACGAGTATCCCGATGTACCCGGCTGAGCGATACGATGGCGAGTTGAACTTCATTCGTTGGCTTGAGGTGATGGAGCTGCAGCCAAAACATTTGCAGTACTCGAAGACACTCGAGCGAGCGCAATCGCTGTGTGTGTATGTGTTTCACACTCACGGCCAGGCGAATGACCCGATTGATCCGAGCTCGCCAAACAACAACCGAGTCGTGAAAGAAGTCGAGTACCAAGGCAAAGTGGGGGAACTCGTTTCGGCGGTCAAGACGATGTGTGGGCATGACAAAGGTCGCTTTGCCTCGTGGTTTTTACGAAACATCTACGAAGAGCCGACGTTTTTCCGCTTTTCGGACTTTGGGAGCGTGGAACACGTTGTGCGACTGGTGTGTTTGATCTTGGAGATCGTCGACGTGCTCGCCCTTTTGGAAGTGATCGTGTACTTTGTGCGGAACTCTCCAGTCTTCTTGGTGAAGAATGTCGTGATCGCGATGATGGAGCGCCACGAGATCGCGTTCTGCGCTGCGGGTCAGATTCCGTTCTTGCTGCAAGCATTTGTCGACCGTTTCCATCGTATTCCGAAGAACGCCGATGATAAGGCTGGGAGCCTCGCAAAGTTCTTTTGCAAGATGTACTATGCGCATGCGAAGAAGAAAGAAATCGGCAAGTTGGATTTGCCGTTCGCTTTGCTCCGCCCGATCGCAGAGACTGCGCGCAAGAACCAAGACGCAAACAGCCAAAAGCCGAAAGAGCTCTCGCTGGATGCAACGAACCCGATTGTGCGTATCCCGCCGCCCCGAGAAGTGATCCCGCCTGAGTTGAAGAGTGCGCTTTCTCGCTCCTTCAAGGCGCTTCAAGCGAAATTGTTTGAAAGTGGGCTTGCAGGTGAGAAACCAGCAGTGAATACCCCGACGCCACTCCAGAGTCCAGATAGCAGCCAGGGCAGTGTTGCTATCCCTGAAATTGCGTTTGAGGCCCCAACGTATTCAAGTCTGGCGTGGAATGAGATTGTCTGTGAATCCACGAATGCCTCTGAAACGAAAGCTAGAGATGCAGCGGTCGACTTTGCAGCGTCTGCGATCAATATGAGCATGGCTTCAGCTTCGGTCGGATCTACGAATGCGAATGCGACGCGCGAACGTCGCACTCCGAACTACGTCTTCTTTCTCCGCGCCGTGCTGAGCGAAGTGATGGACAAGTGGATGGCAAACATCACCGCACGGATCAAGAGTAACTGTCGCCGCCCGATCATGACGCCGCACTACATCCATCGCTGCGTCCGGTTGATTCGCGAAGTAGTGGAGCAGCATCCAGATGGAGACGATTTCCAGGAGAAGTTCTCGAACACGCTTGTGGTCTGGCTCCAGAAAGAAGTGTTACCCGGATTCTGTGGCAGCGAGACGCAAAATAAGCGGACGCGAAACCCGTTCATCAACCTGGAAAACGGGAAAGAGGCTTTCTTGCTAAATCAGAAGGGGCGTTTGGACAAAGTGCAGTACGGCTTGAAGGCTTTCCTGATCTCGCTGATCATTCACAAAGTGCTGGACCTGCCGCAGGTTCTTCGTCTCGTGCTGGTTCCGTTGTTCCCACGTCTGGTAAGTGGTTGATTCCGATAAAGGAGTGTGGTGTACAGCGCTGATGCTGATGCTGATGCTAATGCTTGCTTTTTGTTGTTATTTTGCGGATTCGATAGAGGAGAGCGTCGCGGGATCCACCGCCAAACCTGCCGAGCCAGCTTCTTGCGATGGCATTGGTGTTTCAACTTTTCTCGGAACCACCTCAAAATGTTCTGATGGAACCACAGAAGATTGTCATGTTTGATGAGCCATTGGTGAGTAGAAACTCCTTATCTTGTTCAGCAGCGTTCTACGATATGTATCCCGCTGACCCTGCCTGTGTATTCATGTTCTTTTTGTTCCTATTCTCTATTCTCTATGACCAAAGACCAAGTACCATTTGCGCTTCATGCGCACGCAGGTCCCAGCTTGTTTGATGTTCCCTCTGGTGCATCTGCTTTGCCAGATCTCGTACCAGATGGAAGACAATTTCTTGCTGAGGAAACGAGAAGAGCGTGGCACTTTGGCGAGCATCACCCTTTTCAACTTGACGTCGGATGGGATTGTTCGCGACATCATCTTCCACGACACAAAAGAGGCGCGCGAGAAGCACATTTTGCCAGTGTACCACAAGAAACAGTGGCACACTGCGGTGCTGCTGACGCACTTTTTTCGCCCTCCAAATTCGCCAGCGGAAGATGCGAACGGTCAAGTACAGTTGCTCAAGGTGGATCAAATCATCGATCAAATGAACGTGTGGACGCTGAACCGAGGCGGCTCGATTTACCTGGACTTGCAGATGAGTCGACAGCAGCTCAAGGTTAAGCGAACGAAGAAGACAAGCGCGAGGCAGCAGCTGAAACGAAAAGCTCAAAACGATCTGTCCTCACGTCCGACGAAGCGCCATCATGGAGATGGTGTATCTGGTGGTAGCGATGATCACTTGTCGTTTAGCAGAGCTAATGGACAGCAAGAAGACTTCTTTCGTCCTCAAGACGTCGATTCATCGGACGATGAGGAGATTGATTTCGAGTTTGACGAGTCGAGTAGTGCGACAGAGATCTTGTCCAACTTGATCGTGCTTCGAACACTGAAGCGAAGTACCCGTCCCGCGTTCTTGAGCGCATCCTCGACGCTTTGCTCGGTGTCTCCTATCGCTACGCCGCAGCTTTTCAGCATCAGAAAGAAGAAGAATCACGAGCAGATCGCTAACAGCAGCAAACTGACGGTGATGACGACGAAGTCCTTGACGGACGTGGAGCAGTGGATGGTCAGCGCAGCACGCGAAGCTCAAGAAGCGGCGGTTGCGTCCTTGTACGCGGCGACAGTGTGCAGCATTTCGCGCCGAGCCATGGGTTCAGTGATTGCAAAGATCTTGCAAGTGATGGAGGATGATGTCAAGTACAACCAACTGGATAAGTTTGCGCGCAAGGTCAATGGCACGACTGTCGTGCGTCTGATCTGTGGCATCATGTGCACCCCACCTGGGAATGCGTTTTTGCCGCGCTACATGATGTCACTCGCTGTGCAGCTGGAGTGGCTCTATGAGGGCTGCTGCCAGTACGACCAAGCACCGCAATCGAACTCGCTCTCGTTTCTCAAGCGACTGCGGAGAAAACTTGCGATTCGCCTGCAGCTAGTCGCGGTCATTGGTCAGAGCAAGCATGTGGCGCTCACGATCTGCTACCGTGACCGGATCGTCAAGACTCTGTTTTCGCTGCTGGGGACATCGGCGATTTCGAGTGGGGTGGGGCTGTCGCTGTTCAGCTGGATCCTGGACTTGATCCCGCTTGTGAATGCGTCGGTGCTGCACGAAAAAGAGTTTGTAAGTTGCTGTTGCTGTTGTATTTATTTATGTGCTGTGGTGTGGAACTTGGTTCGTTGTCTAACATCATGAACTTGTATTGCTCACTTTTTTGAACATGCAGGAACTGGTCGAGTCTCTGGGTCTACCAGATGCATTGAAGCGCCGAGTCTGGTCGGTATTCCCGCGAACTGCGTTTGGCTCGCAGCCAGTGCACGTGAGAAACGCAAACAGACAGGGCGAGTACTCGTCAGTGGACCCGTGGGGGCTTCTTGAACACGTCCCCCAGCTGCCGAGTGACAGTTTAGTACCAGCGATGGGCGAGAAAGTGGCTCGACGCCGCCGCGTCTTCCGCTACGTGTGATGGATGGATGAACGGCGATATGGAACGTGATATGATTTGAGAGAATGACGATCAGATGAAGCAACGAAAGAAAGAAAATGGACAAAAAGGACAAAATCAGACCTCGGCAGATGGACTTGGTCGACAGTGAACAAAAAGGTATTTAAAAAAAGCAAATGGAGTTGATAGATTGACTGTGTGCGCTCGCTGCTTAAGTATCTTTGAAATTGTTTCGAATACGCTTATTTGCTCGGACGTGAATGCCAGGGGAGCTTTGCAGCGAATACTTGCGTCAAATCCAAGAGGAATTCTTCTAGCGCGAGCGCAGATCGAAGCGAGACTCCAAGACGACGAAGCATTTTATTATCGAGATGTGGTAAACCAGAAGGCTGACGGAGAGTGGATCAATCGTTCACCCTCTCTCCGATGCTCATTTCCCATCGACGGCGTCGTCGTCGTCCAGCCCGACCCAGGACTCGAACGCCATGAGGAACTCCTTGAACTGGATCGTGCCGTCGTGGTTCCAGTCCATTTCGTTGAAACGCCGCTCCCAGATCTCCGAATTGATCGATATCTCGCTCGACTCTGCTGTCATTCGCCATCGAGTGAGCAAATAAAGATTATGTGAGCTTTGAATCCGATTTCCAGGTTGTGCATGTTGAGCAGCGTACCTCGATGGAAGCCCACGCGCTCTTTCAAAGTGGACATTTTCTTCGTGGGCGAGTGCAGCTGCGTGGACGTGCCGAGACGCATCGCCATTTCATCTCTGTGAGGGATTCAAAAAGATTGATCAGTGTCAATGCCTCACCATAATGACGGAAATCACATCTTTGTAATTAATTACCTGTTGATGAGCCCGTTTCCATCGACATCGAACCACAGGAACGCGTCCACAGCGAGCTGGAACGCGATGCGGAGCTTGTTTCCCTACACAATTTTACAGATTGCAATTTCAGAAAGTCAGCGAATAGTAATACCCAGTGAGCACTTCAAAGAACGATTTTCATGTGGTCTCGTACTTCTCCGAACAGTAGCACTTGGTTCGGAGGCGCTGCCTCCTTCTCCTTTGTGCTCCTGCAATGAAAACAAACAAAACGAAGTCGCAACAGTGTCATTGACAGGAGCTCACAACCGAAGCAACAAAGAGAAACCGGAGTCCCTTACAACGGCGCGTAGAAAATGCTGAGCCGCTCGCTCTCTAGCGAAGGGATTTTCTGTCCATACCCCTGGTTTAGTCAGTCTCACAGAGTCGGATGTACAACAGTAGCTGCTCAGCAAATAGAGCTCACTACATACGTGGAGCACAAAGCCGATCGCGAGGCAGACGAGGAACTCCTTGAACGTGAGCTTGCCGTTCTCGCGCATGTCGGACTCTTCGAACACCTGGCCGATCTCCTCTTTCGAGAAGCTCACACCCAGCTTCTCAAACGCGCTCTCTACGTCCGAGCACACGATGTAGCCTGTCAGAGATGTGTGTGTGTGTGTGGGGGGGGGGGGGG
>JAASGK010000674.1:0-18376 GCA_023334195.1 Globisporangium emineosum
TCGAGGAGTGAGGTCTCAACTCCGTTTGGGAACAGACGGTGGAATGTCTGTGAGAGCTGGTGATAGAGAAACGCGACGTTGCGGCTTTGCGGCTCGCGAAGTTGTGTTGCGCAGTACACTATAGCTGCAAACTCCTCGAGGAGAATTAAACTTACTGTGAATAGTTGCGAAGACAAAAACAATGATTTGATGGCACGCGCCAGAAGCTCGGGCTTCTTCCGACGTTCGCGTCAACATCGTCGTTGCCTCGAGATTGCTTGCTCTGCTTCAAATATGCGATTACATGGGCTTCATTCAAAGGCAAATTGTGTTGAGAGAAGGGTTTTGAATGCGGTCGGAAGGTAGTGGAATATGCAATTATATGGGCTGCAAAAGTGAGACAACTCCGACTCTTCACCATCACTCTCGATCCCCATGGGGCACAAATATCGATGATTTGCATATATAATATTAAACAAATCACTGTTATTTCGAATAGCAATTATAACAACAGCAAAACACATTTTATATCTGAGTTAGGTAAGTTACATTTATATTTCCAAATCCCGTCAAAACCGCTAGCTATTTAGACGGGTTTCCGACCTTTTTTGTATAATTCTGCAAAAAGTAATACCTGCGAGATTTTATTAAAATTGGAGAATCTTTCGAAAATGAATAATTACACACCATGTTTACAGATTTTGATACAAATCCAAGTCAAAAGCTCTTATTTGGGTGTTCGTTTCGTACATGGAGGTTAGGGTTTTTAAAAAATAAATTTTGGAGTTTTGATGTGAAACTTAATTATATGCCTCCATAAGTTGATACATGTATGTTGACGCTGCCTGAGGGCCTTTCGCGTTGAAGCTCAGCTCAGCGGTCTTCTGGCTGGCGCATTCATTCCAGCATTTGCTCCCCGCCCCCACAAGCAAGCGACCGCAGGACAAGAAGAAGAAGAAGAGTCCAACGCCCCCTCCATATCCAGATAGTGACTGAAGGCCCGCGTAACTCTCTCTGTACGTGCACACAGGGGAAAGAAGACAAAGAACACACAGCATCCGCTTCGCCATCATGAGCTACCAGCTGCCGTCGGCGTTCCTGCAAAAGTTCACGCCCAAGGAGATCGCCGAGCTCAAGCGCGCGTTCAAGGAGCACGACCACGACTACGCTGCCGCAATCACGCTCACCGATTTGCCGACTGTGCTGCAGAAGCTCGGCGAGAATGTGACCCCGAACCAGGTGACGACCATGCTCAAACAGGTGGCGCTCGACCGCCCAAACACCATCAACTTCCACGAGTTCTTGGAGCTGCTCTACGACTTCCGCAACGGCGCGATCACGCTCGACTCCAGCGTGCTGCTGGGACAGGCGTCGATTTCGCCGATTCCAACGCCAGCCGCACCAGCGCCGGTGCCCACGCCAGCTGCGACTGCTCCAGCGGAGACAACGCCTTTCTTCGCGAAGAAGGCGACCTGGGCTCCTAACCCAGCGACGCCTGCGGTCGAGCCTGCTCCTCTGAAGCAGCAAGCGTCGTTTGCTCAGAAGCCACAGTGGCCACCTGCTGGGTCTTCCGCTGTTGAACCACCAGCGCCTCCGGCTGCGCAAAAGGGG
Organism: Globisporangium emineosum; assembly: GCA_023334195.1. NCBI lineage: Eukaryota > Oomycota > Peronosporomycetes > Pythiales > Pythiaceae > Globisporangium > Globisporangium emineosum. Next base: position 1,591 of record JAASGK010000674.1, read on the forward strand.
AAATGGCCACCTGGACCAGCGGCGGGAACGACGAGCGCCTCAACACCGGTGAATGAACCACAGTTGCCAGCACCACAAGTACAGTGGGCTCACACGACGCCCCCGAAAGATTCGACTACTGCGAGTACGCCTCAATGGCCTGCTGCTGCTAGCGGAAGCTCCCCGACGAAGCCTCAGTGGCCGACATCGTCGCCAGCGAAAGACAGCAGCGCGAAGCCTCAGTGGCCGCCATCGTCGCCAGCGAAAGACAGCAGCGCGAAGTCTCAGTGGCCACCGAAATCGCCAGCGAAAGACAGCAGCGCAAAGCCACAATGGCCACCTGCTGCACCTACCGGTCGAGAGCATCGATCGCCAAGCCAGACTCAGCAATGGCCACCGGCAGCCGCTTCGAAACCTTCTACGAGCCCTGTCCCAAAAACTCCGCAGTGGCCACCAGCAGGTCAGCCGACTGCAAGCAGTCCAGCGAAGCCCCACTGGCCGCCAAACCAGCCAGCGCAAAGTGCAGCCGAGACTGGCGGTTCCTCACCTTCGCGTTCGCAGTGGCCTCCAGCAGCTGAAAGCTCGAGCACCACTACTCGCGCCAGTTTGCCTTCTCAGCCAATTGCTCCACGTTCGCCTCCACGATCGCCCGTCCGATCGCTGGTGCCAGAGTCATCGTCTGCTGACTTGGATGCGCACACGATTGGCGTCTTGCAGCGCCGTGCCAGTGCTGTAGCAAGATACAACGCGAATGCGACGATTCACGAAGTGAAGGGATCTGCCGGTGGCTTGCACTCGTACTCGGAAGAAGAGACGTCTGCGTTCACGGAGCACATCAACAACACCCTGCACAGTGACAAGGATGTCGCGCCGCTTCTTCCGATGAACCCAGTTGATGGCTTGTTTCGATCTGTGAGCGACGGTATCTTGCTCTGCAAGCTGATCAATGCCGCTGTCCCGGAGACGATCGATGTCCGAGCAGTGAACATCAAGAAGAAAGCGAAGGAGCTGAATATTTATGAAAAGACTGAGAACCACAACCTCTCAATCAATGCGGCGAAGAGCATCGGTTGTAGTGTGGTGAACATTGGTCCAGCGGATTTGATTGAAGGAAAGCCGATCCTTGTGCTCGGTTTGGTGTGGCAGATCATCAAGATCCAGCTGACGTCGTCGATCAACTTGAAGAACCACCCAGAGCTGATGCGTTTGCTGTTTGAAGGCGAGTCGCTTGAAGAATTCATGAAGCTTCCTCCAGATCAGATTTTGCTGCGATGGATGAACTACCACCTCAAGGCGGCGGGCCACCCGAAGACCGTGAAGAACTTTAGTACGGATCTCCAGGACGCTACGGCGTACAGTGTGCTGCTTCACCACATTGCCCCAGAGCAGTGCGACCTGTGCCTCGAAAGCGTGCCGGAGGAGCGTGCTGCGCATGTCATCCGCAATGCGCGCGGATTGGAGGTCGAGACTTTCATCAAGCCACGGGATATCACGAGCGGCAACCCAAAGCTGAACATGTCGTTCGTCGCGCAGCTTTTCAATACGTGCCCAGCGTTGGATGTGATCGAAGAGGAGCTCAAACAGCTGGAAGAGATTTTGTACGACGACATTGGCGATACTCGTGAAGAGCGCGTGTTCCGAATGTGGATCAACTCGCTAGCGATTGACGGCGTGTACATCAACCACTTGTTCTCCGACATGCGCGACGGCATCAACCTCCTGAAGGTGTTCGAGAAAATTGAAAAGGGGATCGTGTCGTGGCAAAAGGTCAACTTGGTGGCGCCAAACAAGTTCAAGCAGGTGGAAAACTGCAACTACTGCGTCGTGCTGGGCAAGCAGCTCAAGTTCTCGCTTGTGAACATTGGCGGCGCAGACATCTTTGAAGGTGCCAAGAAGTTGATCCTGTCGATCATTTGGCAGAGCATGCGCTACTACCAGTTGAAGTTGCTCAGTGGGCTCGCAAAGGGACGTGCTGAAATCACTGACAAGGACATCATTGACTGGGCAAACGCCAAGGTTCGCCAGGGCGGTCGCATCAAGAGTCAGATCGTGGCATTCCGCGACACGACTCTGTCTGATGCGCTGTACTTGCTCGACCTCGTGCACGCCGTGGAGCCTCGCGCCGTGAACTGGGACCAGGTCGCGCAGGGCAAGACCGACGAAGACAAGGCGGGCAACGCCAAGTACGCGATCAGTTGCGCGCAGAAGATCGGTGCGGCGGTGTTCTTGACGTACGAAGATATTGTGGAAGTGAAGCCGAAGATGATGATGACGTTCGTGGCGAGTCTCATGTCGCTGGACATGCACAACAGCGCGTAAAGGGGGATAAAGTGAGAGACGACGATGAAGAAGTAATGAACGCGACGTATCACGAAGCGCAGTTGCAACCAGGTCAGTTGAGAGCTGCAGTTCATAGTGTAGTATATCGCATCACACAGGGATCGGAATGCTCATATCTAACAAAAACCAAAACAAACAATCGATTTCAACAACTCGAGCACAACCCACGCTCTCATCGTTCACGAATCGATTCAGTGCAACACCCGTCAATCCAAGGCTGAAGCTGACAAGTCACCATGAAACCACGTGAGTTTGAAGGGACGCCAATCAATGGGAGGAGGTTGGACCCATGGTCACCAATCAATCGGGATTTACAACCGATTCGGATGATTCGGAGACAGAGGCGTCACTCGTTTGCTTCATTCGCTGATGGAGTTCCATTTGTTGATGATAGAGTCGCTGTTTTCTCTTCGTGATCTTGAAATCGTGTACAACACTCAGTGTTGTCTATGGAGTCCTGCTACCGCGCTTTCTCTTTGGCAATTTCAACTAAACTTTAATCAGTTTTCTTGCGGCAGAAACGAGAGAGAAGTGACCAAGCACCGGCAGAGACCAAGGGAATTCTGCTGCAGTTTTTTCAGCTCCAAAGAGAAATTGTGTGGTGTGTGATTCACCACAAGAGCTCTAAAGCAGAACCGCCGAGTTTCTCAACCATGAACAACGAACGCCCAAGCGGTGGTGGCTTGGTTTCCAGGCAAACAAGCTGCGTTCAACAGAAAATCAAATCTGGTGTGAAAACTCACCCAAAGTTGGGGGGAAAGGATGGATTTTCCTCCGAATCAGACAACCCAGAGCGTATGATTCGCTATAAATCAGCAAGCATCTCATATTCAGCCAATTATCTCACAGTATTCTTCGTAACAGCTTTTTGTCGCATAATGAACCCACCCAAAAAGAGAGATCACCAAAACGGAAAGAAGAAGATCGGCCATACAAACACCAAGTCAAAAAAATATCAGCCCCACAGGACACCAGTCCACATCCTTCCATCCATTTCTCTCCACAAGCCACCACACGGTCAATCCATCTATCTGCAGTTGCGAATCTGCGCGTCTGGCCACACACAACACGCCCTTCAAGCACCACCAGCAGCAAGAGAGATGGCGCCCCTCGCGAAGCGCAAGGCGCTCATCATCGCGGGCGTCGTGACGCTCTGCGCGATCATCGGCGCGGTCGTGGGCATCGTGATCTGGAAGACCACGACCAGCTCGTCCGACGACGCGTCCAACAGCAGCGGCACCACCACGGACGCGTCCTCCAAGAAAACTAGCGGTAGCTCTACGAGCGGCGAGGACCGCTCCGCGGGCTCCAACTCGAGCAGCGCCGACGGCAGCGGCAGCGGCGTGTCCAAGATCACCTCCGACCCAACCAAAGGTACGAATTGGATTGTAGTGCGCCTTTGTAGTAATATGTGGTGAATGGGATATAACACGTGTGCTGATATCTTTGTGTGTGTGAGCAGCTACGTTCTCGCTGTCGGCGTACGCGATCGGCGACTGGGGCACCACGACCACGCGCGACTCGTGCTGCAAGCGCCGCACGGACCACGACCCCACGAACGTCGACAAGAACGCCGAAGAAGCCGTCGGCGTGCTCATGGGCATCGCTGCGGCGGCCGCCAAGCCAAAGCCGAAGGTCGTGATCGGCCACGGGTGAGTGTTGCTTAAATGTTCCTATGACCGTAGTGATCATGCGTCATTTGCTAATGCTGGTTGTGCTAATGATCTATTCTGTAGAGACAACTTTTACTGGACGGGCATCAATGACAAGACGGACCAGACGTACCGCTTCACCAACACGTTCGAGGGCAAGTTCAAGGACGCGGCGTTGATGGACATTCCCTGGGTGAACGTCATGGGCAACCACGACTACGGCGGCGCGAGCTACCTCTGCGAGGGAACCACGGCGTGCGCGGACGCGACGGCGATCGTCGCGGGGCTCAAGAACAAGTTCTCGTTGCAAGCGGACTACAAGAGCCCGAACAACGACCGCTGGATCATGGAGGACCACTTCTACGTGCACTCGATCAAGGACGACGCGTCCGGTGTGAGCATTGACATCTTCAACATGGACACGAACGATGCGGACTCGCACGGCGCGCAGCAGATTTGCTGCCAGTGCTACGGCTACGCGGCCGGTGACGATTCCAAGTGCTCGAACGTCGTGCGCGGTGACAAGTACTGTGCCGGGGGCAGCACGGACATGTACGACGCGTGCATGAAGCAACTGAGCGCGTGGGGCGACGACTCGCGCACGCAGCTCGCGGAGAAGGTCAAGGCGTCCAAGGCGACGTGGAAGATCGTGAACAGCCACTACTCGCCGTACAACCACTACGCCGCGGACCGCCAGGACATGTGGAAGGAGCTGCTCGACGGCTTGGGCGTCCAGATCTGGATGAACGGGCACACGCACGGCGAGAAGCACGACCACGCGAGCTTTGGCGTGCATTTCATCGAGAACGGCGCCGGTGGCGGGATCCTGAACGAAGCCGCGAGCGGCATCCCGCCGTACGTGACGTACCTGGAGAAAGTGTGGACGTACGCGAACCACGACTACGGCTTCTTCGAGCTGAGCGCGTCCGAGGAGTGGATGAAAGTGCGCTTCCTCACGTTCGACGACAAATGGAGCATCGCGGACGACTTCAAGGCGTCGACGCTCGGCGGCGTCGCGGACCACCACTGCTGGTACATTCCGGTGGACGGCTCTCTTGGCAAGAGCTGCGACACGACGAAGTAAAATGTGGAATCAGCCACAAAGCCTGCAAAGCACGACACCAGCAAGCTCTCTATGAGCTGCATCTATGGATGCTGTCGTGTCTGCTCCAGGATTCATTTCATCAGTGCGTGTGTCGCCGATTGAGCATGTCCCGCCACCCCGCCCGGTGTTGTTGTTTCAGTATCCCCCCCCACGAAGAGCTGCTAGCCTACGCACAGGTAATATATGCTACGTTCGAGACGTTTTTCTTCATAACAACCAAACAAGTTGATTCGTATTGAGAAAGAGAGAAAGACCCATTTCACACCGGGATCACGCGTGCGCTGCCCGTGTGGGTTGCGTTGCCATTGCCAGTTGGGCTCAATCACTAACAGGCGCATGTTCAATACAGAGAGGGCGGAAGAGAGACAGGAAGGCACGGTAGATAGGCACGATGGCCTCATAGAGAACCAGTTTATCTCACAAAGCTGCAAAAAATGTTTGGGTGCGCTCTCTTCTTGTTTGCTCGGACGTCAGTCAGCAGCCTGACGATTATGCCCGCTCTCTTCTCCCAAGAGCCGGGCGGAATTGTTGAGGGGGACAAGGACGCGATGCAAAAAAATCCACTGGGCGTGGTTTCGCAAAACACGGTGATATCAAATGATGAGATCTGAACAAATGTAGCAAATTTGACAAAAGTAGGTACAACAAATTTAGATTACTATCTTATTTTGGCATGATATGTGGATTCTAAACCGTATTTTGAGGCTCCCTGAGGAGCTCCAACGAGAGCACGACCGCCTGAGTCTTGAGAAAAGAAGGCCACCATCTGGGCAGCAAAATGCATGCGTTGTCCAACAGGCAAAAGGGGCGGGCCGCGCTATGAGCTAAGGGACCACCCACATTGGTACCTCACGCTCTCTCACACACACACAGTTCGTTCGTGCCATTGGCCCCCTCACTTCTGCAAATCTCTCCGCTCCAGCAGCAGCTCACACAGACAGACAGGTAACTAGTAACAACAGAGAGAGAGAAGAGGATGAACCCGCGCCGCTCGAGCTCCGTGACGGTGCTGTCCCGCGACTCCCAGAAGCCTGGCATGAGCAAGCGCAAGCGCCTGATCATCATCGGCGCCGTGGTGGTGCTTGCGGCCGTGGGCGTCGTCGTGGGCGTCGTCGTGTCCAAGGACTCGTCCGACAGCAGCTCGACCTCGTCGGGCGACAACTCGTCCAAGTCCAGCGGCAGCTCGACCTCCGGCACGTCCACGAACGGCGGCACGTCGACTTCCACTACGGACTCGACATCCAGCGGCACGAGCGGGAGCAGCAACAGCAGCACCACGACCGCGACCATCACGTCCGACCCGACCAAGGCCACGCTGTCGCTCGCGGCGTTCGCGATCGGCGACTGGGGCTCGACCGTCGCCAAGGACTCGTGCTGCTCCGACGACAGCTCGTACACGGACTACGATGTGATCGCCGAGGACGTGGTCGCTAAGATCATGAACACCCAGGCGGGCGCGTCCGGCGCGGTCAAGCCCAAGGTGATCATGGGCCACGGCGACAACTTTTACTGGTCCGGCATCAACGGCGACAGCGACGTGTCGTACCGATTCACCAACACGTTCGAGAAGAAGTTCGCGGGCGCCAACCTGGCGGACATCCCATGGGTGAACGTCATGGGCAACCATGACTACGGTGGTTCGAGCTTCGTGTGCTCGGCCGATGGCCAGCCGGCCGAGTGCGCGGACCAGGCGGCGCTGCTCGAGGCGATCGACAACAAGTTCAGCTGGCAGGCCAAGTACGTGAGTCCGAACGGCAACCGCTGGGTCATGGAGGATCACTTCTACGTGCACTCGATCAAGGACGACGCCTCCGGTGTGAGCATCGACATCTTCAACGTGGACACGAACGACGCGGACACCCACGGCGCGTTGCAGATTTGCTGCCAGTGCTACGGGTACGCCGAGGGTGACGACAAGCAGTGCAACAACGTCGCCCCGGGCGACAAGTACTGTGCCGGGGGCAGCACGGACACGTACAACGCGTGCCTCAAGAAGTTCACGGGTTGGGGTGACGACTCACGCACTCAGCTCGCGGCCAAGGTCAAGGCGTCGACCGCGACGTGGAAGATCGTGAACAGCCACTACTCACCGTACGCACACTACGCGCCAGCGGGCATGAAGGAGTGGTTCGACATCCTCAAGGACTCAGGTGTGCACCTCTGGATGAACGGACACACGCACGGCGAGAAGCACGACTACTCCGAGGGCCTCGGCGTGCACTTTGTCGAGAACGGCGCTGGCGGCGGTATCATGAAGGAGTCGTCGAGTGGTATCCCAGAGTACGCCAAGACGTACAGCATCACGAACAAGTGGACGTACGGTGGCCGCGAGTACGGCTTCTTCTCGGTCACGGCCGGCAAGGAGTGGCTCAAGCTGCAGTACCACACGGCGGACTCGTCGTGGACCATGGCGGAGACCATCGGTGGGGCCACTGCCGGTGGCGTCGCCACCAAGCACTGCTGGTACATCCCGGCGGACGGCACGGAGGGCAAGGACTGCACGTCGTCCTCTTAAGTTAACAGCATGAGGAACCATTTTTGTTGTTGAGAGTATCAAAGAGAGAGCGAGAGAAAGAGAGAGAGAATAAGGAGGAGAGAGAGAGAGAGAGAGAGAGGAGTAGATTAAACTAAATGAGACGAATACTTACGCACACAGACATCTGTACAACAACATGCGAGTCTCAAGCTCAAGTTGGACTATCTCGTGGAACTGGAGCTCTTGGAGAGGAATTTGATGGAGATTGAAATGAGATGATGGTAGAAATGATCGGAGGGTGAAGTGGACGCTGTTGGTGGTGGGGAGTTCGCGTAGCTCCTGAAGTATTCTAAAGCTACATGAAGTGAGGCATCCAAGTTGTGAAGACGACAAGTCCACTTGTCGACTGGAAGGGGTTGAAATGAACTTGTTCGATAGGTTGGATGTTTCAACAATCACTAACTTTCCGATTTTTATCCAATCAAAAGTGAACCTGATCTCTTGAAGGTCAAAAACTATTCACAAAGAGGAGAAATCACAGAAGCCAGACAGATGATGGCGACGAGGACGCTCGTGGCGGCGACGACCGCGTTGATACTCATTGTCGTGATGCAGCAGCGCGCTCTCGCCGAGGACTCCACGACGCAGCCGGTATCCTTCATGACGCCCGTGACGTCGTACCAGGCGCGCGTCGAGAGCGACGCGCCGGTGTGGGACGCCGAGCACGGCGTGTTTGTCTCTGGGTACACGCCGAAAGCGGCGACGCTCACATTCGACGAGCGGTACAGGAACACGCTCGACTCAGTAACCACAGCGAGCGTCGAGGGCGCGCTTATGTACCTGCAGCGCGACTGCATCGACGTTGGTGCGGACCCGATCGCGCAGGCACAGTGCTCGCGCAGAAACAACGTGAGCGTCATCACGTTCCTCGAGATCACGATCGTGCAGCCCTACAACGCGCTGAGCTATTACCAGAACAACCGATACATCTACCCCGAGTTCTGCCCTTTTGTGACAATGCAGAATGGCCAGTGTGTCGCGATTAACGAGGACACCCTGACGGATTGGGAGGGCACCGAAGAGCTCCAGACGAATGATGATGATGATGGTGACGACGACGACGACACCGTCGTGGTGCACCCGCCCGACTGCCAGCTCTACCACGGACTCTACGCGAACATGTCGACGTGGAACATCGGCCCCTGCGTCGGCGCGCACGCGTACCCGACCGACATGGTCGCGCCGTACCCGGACACGGTGTGGTTCTCGTACCCGGGCAGCTGCGTCATGAGCTCCTGGACAGAGGGCAAGTCCGACCATTGCCGAAGCACGTACAAAGGCGGACTATGCCCATTTGGAACCGAACCAGATGGCGTCAAGTGCACGTTCAAGTACAAAATCCTGGGGTATTTAAGCATCGATGAGCTGGTGGGCATCACGAGCGGCAAGACGGGCGATGCAGATACTGTTGCTGTTGGCGATAGTGACGAGAACAATGCGGGTGACAGCAGCGAGGCGAATGGGAACTCGGCTCGTAGAAGGAAACTGGCGACGACGAGTGGCTATGCGGATTACAAGGAGTTCTGCGAGGCGAAAGGTGTCGAACTGCACGCGAACGATGACGACACGTCGCTCGGGCTCAAGAACGTCACAGTAATCCCGTTCTGGGAGAACCCGTCCAACTACGAGGCGAACGTCAAGCGCACGTCCACGATGATCGCGCTCTACAACAGCAACGTCGGCGCGTCGAAAGACGGCCGGATGACCAGGCTGCCGACGAACCTCACGGCGCTGACCGCCGCGAACCCGCCGTGCCACCAGAACGCCAAGATCTGCTACGACACGCGCTTCGGATGCCAGCGCCACTCGTACGCGCAGGTGTGCACCGTGTGTCGGGAGCAGGGTGTCAACTGCGTCGCGAAAGTGCCGTCCGTGGAGTTTGCAAAGATCGCAGCAGCGCCCGAGAAGAACGCGAGCACGAGCACAAAAAGCGGAGCCACTCGGAGCTTTGCTCCATGGGCATGGGCGCTCAGCGTCTCGATGGCGCTTGCGAGTGCGTTGGTGCTGTAGTCGGGGTGTTGTTGTTGCTGTTGTGTTGTATATTATTATGAAAAAGGAATTTATGCTGTGTGCATGCGTGGCTTCTTGGATTGATTTATTCGAGATGGCTCTTCTAAGGCACGACGGAGAGCGCCGCCAGCACCACTGCGACCAGAGTCACCAGAGCGCCGCCGCCGCCGCTGCCAGTGTACGCATATTTGGACACTGCCGCGCTCGGCTGGATCGTGTACGAGATGGTGTCGGTCTCATTCGATGTCTGCGCGCAGTAGGAGCTCGCGAACGCGAAGATCGTGCGGATGTTGATACCGGCGATGTCGCAGTAGGGCACCTGCGCCTCGAGCGAGATGACGTACGAGAGGCACTCTGGGCGCGCGCAGATCACGCTCGCGGCGGACGTGGAGAGCAGCGACGAGCCACACACGGCGGTGGCGTTCGCGTCGAACGCCTGGATCGCCTCGACCTGCGCGGACGAGCAGTCGGCGGCGGATGCGAGTGGCGCGAGCAGCGCCAGCAGCAGGATGGCCAGCAGCGTGAAGGAGCGCTGGTGATGTGTGTTCATGATAGCTTCTGGGGGCTTGATGGATAGCACGTTAATCGACGAGTGGCAATGGAGTAGAATCATTCTTCTACCTTCCCATGTTGTAAAAAAAGTAATCCCGCGCTGATTACCTCATGACGCCGTGACATTTCCCATTAGATCGACAAAACATCCAGCGCAAGAGTCACACGGTCTCTCCTAACAGGTTGTCGACTTCGCATATTTGCTGTTTATGAATTTTATAGAGTATATTTTGTAAGTTTTACATGGATATACTCATTGAAGAAGGTATATTGTATTTAAGAAGGATGATACCCATTTCATAAAGTGGCAGACAAGCGATTTAGCAGTTAAATTGACAAAATGCTGTCACAGTTTACACGCATTAAATTTACACCTCCATATATCTACCAATAGTTCCAAAAGCGAGGTAATCGCAAGTCAATCCATCCCGCCAAAACCTGCATTGCCAATTGTTTTCCCCATACAAAAAAGCTAAAGAGGCATGGCGGATCTCTACGCCGAGGTGATCGAGGAGGAGGAGCGCCTCACGCGCACGCAGCAGCGCAACTACTGGGACCGCAAGACCTTCTCGTCCTACGAGGAGCAGCAGCGCGCGATGGCGCGCTCCACGACGCTCTACATCGGCAACCTGTCGTTCTTCACGACCGAAGTGCAGATCTACGAGCTCTTCTCGCGCGTCGGCACGGTCACGCGCGTCATCATGGGGCTCGACCGCTTCAAGAAGACGCCCTGCGGCTTCTGCTTCGTCGAGTGCGTCTTACTGTCCTTTGTCTATCTATCTGTCAATTGTGTGCTTGTTACACCGCTTGCGTGTCTCTAACCGCCATGAGCTCCATGCTTTACTGCCAACAGGTTCAGCTCGCATGACGAAGCCATCGCGTGCTCCAACTTCATCAGCGAGACCAAGCTGGACAACCGCGTGGTGCGCTGCGAGATGGACGGTGGTTTCAAAGAGGGCCGCCAGTTCGGCCGCGGGCTCTCGGGCGGCCAGGTGCGCGACGACCGCCGTTCCAAGGACGAGTACGACCCGGGCCGCGGCGGCTACGGCCGCAGCGACGTCGCGGATGGCAACCACTTCAGACGCACAACTGCGCCGAGAAAGCGATCCAGAGACGACAGCATCTCGGCCGACGAGCCGCCTGCCGCGCGCAAGCACAACAGCGAGCGCCGGTCGCCAGACGCCGAGCGACAGGTAAGAAAGAGTCACCCAGACCGGCCAATTGTCGGTGATACAATATTGGTGCGATATGTTTGACCCTGTGTGCATGTGTCTGGTTGCGTGTGTCTGGTTGCGTGTTTGTCTCTAGGAGGAGGAGAACCCGCGCTTCCGCAACCGTGACGAAGACGACGCGAACGAGGACGAAGACGCGCCGATCGATGCGCCGATTGACGCAGCGGAGGCGCCTGCTAACGACGATCAATAGATTGCGGAAGGGCTCGTGCTGGTTCATGTGACAACGGTGTTTTGTGTGAGAGCATTGTTATGATCCATTCGTGTTACTGACTATGTGGTGTCGGTGTCCTAGTGTATGAGAGGATCCAATGGTACGTCCTGGTCAGTATCGTTTCTATTATTACGTGTACACAGGCTCCAGTGAATCGAATCACCGCATGGCATATTTCTTATCATCCTCAGCAGATACCGGTACTCCGCACAGGAGCAGTGCCTTCAAGTCGAGCAGCTGCAACCCATGAGGACGCAGATCAAAAGGTGAAGGTAGTGGCTGGCACTGTGAGATCGAGAGAGTGAACTCCTCTGCAACCTGCTTCAATGATAGCCCTCCTGCCTCGCCCCCCGGCTTGTTGCTCTTCCTACCAGAACGCATTCCTGAATTGACGACATTCTCAAACAACAAACAACAAACCAGCATGACGAGACACGGGGCTCTTGCAGCGCTCCTCCTTGCAGCAGCGCCAGCAGGACTACCGCTCGTCTTCCAGCAGTACCAAGCGTTCACCTCGGTTGAAGCAGCCACGTGCAAGACACTCGCAGACAAGGACAGCACGCTCAGAACGGCGCTCGTGACCATGAACGTGCTCCCAGCTTCGACGCTCGACGACCTGCCTCTGGATCAAGTGTTTGCGAATGTGGACGCGAACCTGCCGTGGGTCTCGCAGTGCATGGCGGCGATCGATCCGATGACTGTGTACACCCAGGTGATGTCGTCAACGACCTTCGCCGGGTGCTTGAAGGCCATGAACACGACCGTGTTGCCATCCGATGAGCAGATGATGACTGCTGACGTGTTCAAGAATACGATCTGTCCACTCTACAACGACACGATCATCCCGTGCGTCATGGACGGCATTGTGGACGCCGCTGTCCGCGCGTTGGCGACAACCAGCGGTTGCTGCGACGCGTTCACTGCGAAGATCAACGAGTCGTTCGGCGCTGACTTGAGGACAATGGTCGACCTGCTCTTACAGTACGTCGGCAACGTCGTCTGCGCGCAAAAGACGGTCACCGCCACCACAAGCAGCACCACCACCACTGCCACGCCCCAGTACTGCGGGCTGTCGTTGCTCTCAGCGTTTGGCAGTGCGCAAAGCGACATGATGGCAATGTTCAACTTTGGTCAAATCCCAAACGCCCAAGCGTGCGACGCGATGGCCGGGAGCTCGTTCCTCAACACACTCGGCGTCAAGACCACGCTCCCGCTCGCCAGCTCTGCGGATATCGGGATCTGCTTCCAGCCAGTGGACTTGCTCCTCCAGCATGTGCGCGACTACCCGCTTATGAAGAGCTACGCAATGGTCACCGGTGGAGCAGACGGCACTACAAGCGTGCCGCTTTCGAATCTGTTCGCGGAGGGCAAGTGCGTCCAGGGCGATGCGCTCATCGAGTGGATGACTTTGGCATCGAGCCCTCTGCTGAGCTACGTGGGTGTCTACGATGCGTTCATGATCGCGTTCATGATGCCATCATCATCGTCAGAGAGCTCGAGCTATGGCGGATCGTCTGCGTCTGGCTCGTACACCTCCACCAACCTGACGACGATCTTGGCGACGAGTCTGGACTCGTTGAAGAGCGCTGCGAAGGCGTTCTGCTTCCACCTGCCGAACAATGCCTCGTGCGCGTACAGCGGTCAGAAGATCGTGTACCCGTACTCCAAAGCAGCTGCGACTGTGGACGTGTCAGCATCTACGAGCACCACCAGCAGTAGCAGCAGTACTCGCGTCGCCCTCAGCAGCTCGTTGCTCATTACGGTGCTGTCTTTCGTCGTCGCGATGCTCTTAATGCAGGCATCTTCGTAAGAGGCACGGGTCCAGTTCATCTCCATAACGATAATGATATTATGCATAAGTAATAATAAGTAATAGATATAAGCTGATCTTTCGACTTCACCTCCTGGGTTCCTTCTGTCCTTGTGTCCTGAGTACGCACTCTTGGCTTGAAGGCTGAGCCTCGCATAAGCTACATCCATAGAGTATGTTCATCAAGCACGGCCCATACCAGCGGATCAAGAAGAGCTGCACAGCCAATTCGAGGGTGGCCAAGGAAGGATCAAGTGGAGAAAGAAGCCCTGGGCTTCGCTCCGAGACGCGAACGCATGTAACCTTCCAGGCGTTTTTGTGAGCTCGGCGCACACCATCATAGCCAGTAGTCCGACGCGCAGTGGGCACAATTAAAGCCATCCATCAGGATCAGTTCTGGCATGCAACAGCGTGCTTGCAAAGCCCATCGACGGCATGCAACCATTCCATCCGTTGCACAGAACCAGATCTGGTTGGACTGGTCACGCATTGTGCCGTTTCCAGCCAGCAAATCAAAGCAGAATGCAGAGGCGAGTCATTTTGTTTTAGCCAATCATATATGTACAGTGCCTGTTTATCCACCAATCATCACGAACCAGATCGCGTTGCGAGATGAGTGTGTGTCTTTTTCGAGCCCATCAATTCTAAATCACCTTTGTAGAACAATCAAAACCTTTAAAAAAAATCTTTCCAGAAAAGCATTTGTTGACCTCTGTACAATAAAATAGTGAGTGCCAATAGCGTGATACCTAGTATGAAAGGTCATCCCTCAACGGCTTTGGCACACAGAGCATTGCGTCATCTAGCCCCAGCAGCAAACACAACACAAGTGTGAAGTGCTCCGACGCGCTCGTTGCCTCCTGCTGGCCTCTCTCGTTCGTCCGTCGCCACCGCCGCTGCACCCGCGCATTCAGCAGCCACTCGCGCGTTCTCTTCGTCTACCGCTCGTCACGTACTGCCTGCCTGCTCAATCGCGATGGACTGGAGCGCCGTGTATGACAACCACGGCGAGGAAGAGGGCCGATGGGAGGACCACGGCGAGACGCGGTCGTCGCGCAATGCGCACCGCCTGCTGCACCGCAAGATGTCGTTCTCGCTGCCGCTCTCGTCCAGAAGCCGCGGTCGTCCAGGCGATGTTAGCGGTGGCGCTGGTGCCGCTGCGTATGATGACGGCAGCGACATCTCGACGCAGTACTCGCCGCTCGTCGCGTACGCGTTCACAGTCAACTACATCCTGGGTGTGGGCTCGCTCGGCATCCCGTACGCGTTCTACCGCGCGGGGCTGGTGCTGAGCAACCTCATGATCGTGCTCGTGACGCTCATTTCGTACATGACAGTCATGTGGGTCTCGGAGAGCGTGGCGCGCGCGCGCGAAGCGTCCGTCGTCGCGTTCATCAACGAGAAGTCGCGGCTGTTCATCGACGACGACGCCATACTGAAGAGCTTTGACGACTTCCCCGAAGTCACACAGCTCTGTGACCGCTTCCTGGGAAAAATCGGCTCACGTATGTACCAGCTGTCGCTGCTGGGGCTCATGTACGGCGGCTTGCTGGGCTACTCACAGGTGTTTGTGAACAGCTTCCTGACGCAGGTGACGAGCATCGGCGGCGTGGAGATCACGAGTCTGCACGCCGCCGCTGTGTTTGCGGTGATCGTGATCCCGCTCTCGTGCTCGGACCTGACGGAGCAGATCCACGTGCAGCTGCTCATGTCGATCGTGCGCTTCGGTGCGCTGCTGATCATGATCACGAGCGCGTCCTACGCCATGTATACGGACCCGTACGACAGCGGTATGGTCACGTCCGAGGCTCCTACAGGCAACCCACCGTACATCAGCGACTACCGCCTCGCGGACCTCTCAGGCTTTGGCGTGATGTTCAGCACGGGCGTGTTCTCGCAGCTCTTCCAGCACTCGGTGCCGGGTCTGCTCGCACCGCTGGGCAAGAAGAACCAGGGCAAGTCGCACGCGATCTTCGGCAGCACGCTGCTCACGACGCTTCTCTTCTACATCTGCTTGGGTTCCATCTGCTCGCTCTACTTTGGGCCGAAGATCGCGTCGAGCGTGAATTTGAACTGGGCCGACTTCACGTGGGGG
Organism: Globisporangium emineosum; assembly: GCA_023334195.1. Classification (NCBI taxonomy): domain Eukaryota; phylum Oomycota; class Peronosporomycetes; order Pythiales; family Pythiaceae; genus Globisporangium; species Globisporangium emineosum. The sequence goes on from JAASGK010000674.1 coordinate 17,116, forward strand.
CTCGCGCAGTCGGCGTCGCTGCTGCCATTCTGGGCCAAGATCATGTCGACGATCGTCGTGATCTTCCCGGCGCTCGACACGCTCAGCGTCTACCCACTGATCTCGGTCACGCTGGGCGACAACATGGCGGCGGTGGTGCCCAAGTCCTGGGTGAATGCCGTGGGCAGCAACGGCAAGCAGTTCTGGAAGATCGTGTGCCGCTTCGGCGCGTCCATCCCGCCGCTGCTCATCTCGGTCTTCGTGTCGGACCTGTCGATCACGCTCCAGTTCAGCGGCATGGCCGGCGTGTACGTGGCGTTCTTCGCGCCGGCGCTGCTGCAGCTGCAGGCGAGCAAGCAGTTCCCCGAGCCAAACGTGTACTCGGGGCGGTTCAGCAGCGTCAAGTATGTCTACGCGGTGCTGGTGTTTGGGGTACTGGCGTTTGGGGTGCTGCTCTACCAGCTGGCGCAGCAGATCTTCCACTGAGAGAGGGAGAGTGAGAGCAGCGAGTGGAGAACGAGAGCATGGCTGACTGGTCTATTAGGCTGGTGGGTGTTGTCGATGTGTGTGTGTTTGATAGAGAGAACTAGTGATAGAACATTATAATTTTTTGACGCGGTGTCTTCTTTGACGCGCTTTACGTCAAATCGTGGTTGCGTGGAAGCGTCGAAAGACACCTGCGAACTTCGTTCCTTACCGACGTAGCACCACTGATCGAGCCTCTGGCCCTTCGAAAGTACTCGGGGCGACCCTCTCCTCTGATCGCGCTCTTCGCCACCTCCCATATGTTCGACGCGGTGTTTGTATCTCGGTCCCACAGCTGATCAGCCCGTGACGCAAGATGCTGGCGCTCCTGTACGGTCTAGAGTTCTTGCAAACCCGGAACGTCTCACACTCGCTTTGTTCGCATGTGCTGCACCTGCAGCTGGTGCAGAACTCATCGACCAGGTACACGTCGTAGCCTACCTTCCGAAACATCGTCCTGAAGCCCTTCCCTTGACGGGTTCCGTGAACCTGCGGTGCTGCCTCTGATCCCAATCCCCTATCGTGACTATCGTTTCTGTTCCGCTTCCGAACAACTTCTCGAACCACTTCAGGAGACGAGCTTCCGTTGTCTGGCGACACATGTAGCTGCCCAGCTTCAGAACCGAATTTTCTGGGCAGCTCACAAGCGACAGAAACAGGGCAACTGAATAATCCAGTTGTTCCTCGGGCAGCAGTCCAGCGACCAGGTCATTGGGCGAAATTAGTCAAGAGCCGCATTTTTACCCAATCACGAGCA
>JAASGK010000675.1:0-18365 GCA_023334195.1 Globisporangium emineosum
CAAACCAAAACACCTGGAGGATATGATCGGGAACGTGGAGCTCGGGAAGCGGATCAAGCAGTGGCTCATGGACTGGGACGCTGTCCACGTGAAAGGCACGAAGAAGATCCCGTTCACCAAAAAGCTCATGGAGAACCGCGGCGCCAAGACGGTGGAGCTCTTAGTTGATGTGAGCTTTCACAACAAGTTTGACGGCATGCCATACTGCGGAGCAGAGCAGCTGTTCCAGGGTCATAGAAATTTGTAGACGTCATGTGAAAAAAAGCCGCATCACATCGCGTTCCGATCTGCGGCGTGCGTCGGCATATTCCGGTCAGTGGCACTGCTCTTTGAAGGTCTGGACAATGTAAACAGTGACAACGGAGCAAGCGAAGAGGAGTCTCCATGACGTCGATTGCGGCGTCAAACCAGTGGATCAACCCGTTGATGAAAATCCGTGAGTGACATCGACTAGCAAGCCAATCGACGGGAAGCGAAGCATCGACGATGATCAGCACACCCACGGCGAAAAGAGCTGGTGGGTCGTCTTTTCGGTGTAGCTACATTGCAATCAAGTAGGCGGTGTTGAACGTCTCTGCGTGTGTGCATGTATTCTGTAGGGTTCACCGGCTATCCCGCATTCTCAAGGTTTGGACTTAGTTTTTGCTTGCGCTCCACCTCGATTTTAGTCCGAAATGGATTGTCTAACAATGTGAGTAACTCGGTGGTATTGATTTCGTAGATGGGTCGAAAGAACTCGTCTGCTTCCAAGCTCCAAACAGCTGTTGAACAAGCTCTCTTTTCGCATGCGCGCATGACATGCCTTGATTTAAAGATGTAATGTTGTGAGAGGCCGATCCATTGTTGAGAGGTTTGATGGGTCAGGTATCTTGAGATGCGTGGTGCCGGTAATCAGCATCGAGTTGGGCAAGAGCGTGCGATTAGCCCCCTTAGTGATAAACGAAGCAGTAGTGGCATGGAAAGCTGTAAGGAATTTTGTTTCAGGATTGATTATCTATATCTACTTATTTCTTCGCGGGCTTCTTCTTGTCGCTCGAGCAGAGCACTTTGAAGGAGCAGTTGAGACTCTTGTCCACGACCAGCATGGCGCCGGCGTTGTCGAACTCGTTGCAGTAGTTGGGCGCCGAGAAGATCGTCACGAGCTTGCGCGACGCGAAGAACTCGTATCCGTCTGAGACTACCTGGTGCGCGCGACACACGAGGTCCAGGTCGTGCGCCTGCAGGAACTGCTCCACGATGTCGGTGCCAAAGATGTAGGACACGCCGCGGTCGCTCTCGGTCCAGCCCTGGCTGTCTGGGTCCGGGTCGGACCAGAGCAGGTCACACAGCAGGCCCTTGCAGAACAAACAACCAGGGTTAACCTCTACAGCTTGGAGCATGAGACTCGGAAGGAGAATGTGTACCTCATCTGGGACATCTGTGGGTCGGCGAATGTTGCGGATCTGGTCGAGCGTGTACAGATCGGGAGATAACCCTCCGTGCGTGCAGAAGATCTGGGAGTTTGTGGATGAGCCAGACGGAGCCAAGTCGAGAAAGATTTCCTCAGTATGCTAGGCAAGTTGGCCTTTCAGTGGGAATTGTAGCGTACCTTCTCGGCCACAACAGCCGCCACCGGCATGCAGTTGAAGCAGTCACCGAACGTCCGCCAGAGCTTCACCGAGTACCGGCGCTTGCATTCGTCATAGAAACCTGCGCAGTTTTGACCAGGGGATGTCATGAGAGTTCATGCCAAAGCCATCCTTTTTTCAGTGTCCAATACAAGATGAGCAAGCGCACCGTAGATTCGGTTGATCGACGCGCACTCGTGGTTGCCTCGCAGCAGGTAGAGCCGCGTGGGGAACTTAATCTTGTAGGCGAAGAGTAGGCAGATGGTCTCGATGCTCTGCATGGCGCGGTCCACGTAGTCGCCGAGGAAGAGGTAGCTCTTCTCGTCCGGGAACCCACCCATCTCAAAGAGCCGCAGCAGGTCCGTGTACTGGCCGTGCGTGTCACCGCAGATGTTGATCGGCGCGGGGATCTCCAACAGCGGCGGCTGTTCGAGGAAGATCTGCACAGCAGAGAGAGGAGAAATGTAAACACGAGTGCCCATCATCAGTACGTTCCACCTCTCAGGCAACTCTAATCATGAAGCAGGAGGTGGCGCGGGCTCGTACCGTTCGGATTTTGCGACAAAGGAGCATCACTTCGTCCGTCGTGATGTCCGTGACCTCGGTCTGCGTCGGCTTGTCCTGCACGTTCAGCAGCTTCTTGATGATGCCGTCAACGACGGACAAGCTCGAGTCGCCCATTCTGAGATGAGCTGGGGTGGATGAAGCGGCGGGGGAGAAAAGTCAGGTCGGCGCTTTCAACTGGCGACGGCGTGGAGATGACGACGGATTGGAAGGCGCGTGAGCTGGCTGCTAGTGCTGGTGATAATGATGATGATGATGCTGAAGGTGCTGATAGAGGAGATGGCAAATGCATGAAACTCAAAGAGAACACCATGTTGAGCTCAAGCAGCATCTAAAAATACACATGTGTGGAGCGCTATTTTGGGAGCATGGAGCTGGTTGAGGCGTTCCAGGTAGGATGCAGGTCAATTGAGTTGATTCCATTGCAAGCGCAGCTGTGGCTGATTATTGCGGCGGGGGAGCGTTATGAAGCAGGAGAGTAAGCAGTCGAAGCAGCACTGCGATGGCGTGCAATTGGATGCGGATGCGCTGGTTGGCGTGACAAACCCAGCCCCAGAGACAGACGGCGTGGTACATTCGCTTTGCGCTGGGCGCGTCATGCGCGTGAGTTGTTCCGACAGATCGACACTTCACTAACACATTTCCTACATTGTGTAGCCAAGCGAGGCGAGATACTTGGCGAGTGAAACCCCGGCGGCCTTGGTCGCCGCCCTCTTCTTACCAACGTTGTTACCCTTTCTCTTCGCAGACGATTGTTTCGCCGACAGCTTCATAGACCCGCCGACCTTGGCAAGCTTCGTCTTCTTCGTCGGCTTCCGCGTCCAGACCTTACGAGAAGCCACGTGGAACGGGTACGGAAACAAGGTGGCAGCAACCACTTGCGCAGAAACTTGCACAAGAACGAAGACGCAACCCGACGGCCTTCCAAGACCATGATCGTCTCGTCATTATCAAACATTGCGCCAAGAGAAAGGTTTGCCGACCTCGTCAGCACCGTGTGGTTGTCCACAATGAGAAACTTCTTGTGCATTAGCGAGGATCGCGTGCGTATCTCGATGCCCTGACACACACACACAAAAACACAAAAAAGACCTGAAGTTTAGTACTTTTGTACCAAGTAGCAGTATCGGGTTGTTGACGGAAGAGGCACTTTTTCGTACCATGGTTCGGCTTCTCAAGAACGCGATCTTGGACTTGTCAGAGCTTGACATCTTGGTATCAGTCAAGAGACAGATTTTCACCTTCTCTTCTCTTGCTTTCGCCAGCAGGACGTCCACAACCTTTTTCCCACACAAAATAAAGGGGACATTTTTGGTTAGGAAACAGCACAGAAACCCTCACAACAACATATACACAGAAGCAACTTACATATTGACATGTTACGATGTACATGCAGATGTCGATTGTCGTCGTCGCCTTCTCGACGTACTCCATCATCTGGAAGAATCCCGTACCAGAATGGCGCTCAGTGCGTCCGTCGGTCTTCCATTGACCAGTCGACAGCTTCTCCTTGCATGGATGATCTTGGTCGGGAAAATCCCACAAACGAACGACGCGACCCAGATCGCTCAACGAGGGTTGCTCGTAGGCCGTAGGGTCGTTAGTGGGTACAGGAATCGCGGGAGCCCGGTGCGCGTAATAGCAGGGGGCCGGGTGAGCCAGGGAGGCAGCCAACTCCTTGACGGTATCGGGATCCAAGGACCGGGCGTGCTCTAGGTTCGCCGCCCTGCGTTTCGCCTCTTCAAGCTCCAGACCCGCCGCAGTCTGTTCTGTAGCGCGCGTCGCGATCAGTTCACGTAACGGCGGAGCATCTGGGCCGCGGCCGGAGTCAACTTCAGCGCCCGCACAGTCGCGGCAATGGGTGGTTTCTTCTTAGCGGTGGCCGCGTTCATCACGCACTTGGCGACAACGAGCATCTCGGGATTGCGGTCTCCTGCGGTCATTTGACGGTGATGGTGTGTTGTGGCAGTGGCGTGCGGCGGTGAATTCTGTTGTGAGGCACTTTGTAAAGTTTACAAAAAGCCAATTTGCGGCGAGGTCATGCAGAAGAGATTACTGGGGCAAAAGCCTTCTCGAGCTCCTCCCAGAGAAGGATTCTGGAGCTCTGAGCTCTTGAGCACTCTCTTCATGGAGCTGGCAAATAATGTGAGTCTCCTCAAATGAGAGATGATTTTAGGGACACACAGGTTTTATAGGATAGATCCTAAAATTTTCGTCAGGCATTACCCTAATTCAAAGACGAGTACTCGTCTTTTTTATTACATCTATGTAAACCATTCTGGTACAATTTCAAAACAATTTTTTTGTGCAACTCTAGGTAGGGGTAGGTGTAAAAAATTAGGATCAGATGAAAAATGAAATGCCACAAACACACACGATCAGGTGACATCAATGAAATTTTATCATTCCTGTAATTTTTTTATCTACCGCCGTTGACGCGCAGATGGTGGTCAGCTGAAATGTCAAAATCAGGTGAAATCCTTACCCAGTGAGTATAAGTAGATCAAATTTACTCAAAACTTAGCCCTCTTTTTGGTAATGTGCTGCCATGTTTAGGGTTTGATCAAAATTTGTACCTACCTTGTTTTGCCACTTGAGCTCAGCTGCGTCCAGCAGTACTGTGAGTCTCAGAATGACCGCCATATTTTTCAAGAGCCAGGTGACGCAGCCCTGTCACAGAGTACGTACCCGTTTAATTTGGGAAACGGTCGTACCGTGCACGACCTCGAGACACAATAGTTGGGGCTTCCATTCTCTCTCTTCTGGGGTGAGCGTCACCCCAGATCGCGCTCTCTCATTTACGGAATTGGTGCATCCTGCGAAAGAAGAAGCGCAAGAGAAGCCAGCGACAAGGACGGCGTTCATTACAACAACAGCAGCTGCACGACAAAGCGGACAAAGAGGAAGACGGCGCGATGAAGTTCCACAAGGAGGTGCTGAACGACGTCTGGATGCAGTTCCTCGTGCTCTGCCTGCTCATGGCGCTCTCGGTCGACTCGCTCAAGTAAGTGTGTTGCGTTTGTTTCATCGTCCGCTCTCCTGTGTCTGTGGTGTGTATTGACGCGTCGTGCTTGCTTTTCTTTGCAATGACAGTCCAATCAAGGCGATCAGCAACTTTTTGGGGGTGCCGTCGTACTACTGGGGCTTCCTCTGCTTTGCAATGATGCTCGTGTTGATCTACGCGAACCTCGCGGACGTGATCTACCGCTGCACGCGCGTGTTCCTGCACAGCATCCTCAGCATTTCGTTCAAGAGCATTGAGATCGTGGGGCTGGACAACATCCCGCGCGAAGGACCGATCATCTTCACGGGCAACCACGCGAACCAGTTTGTCGACGGGCTCGTGGTCATGATGACCAGTCCGCGCAAGGTGCGCTTCTTCTTCGTCCGCCTTTTCTTTTCTGATGCGCAGAACATTTCTGACAAACTCAATGGTGATAATGCTTTTTGTGTATAGGTTGGCTTTCTGATCGCGGAGAAGTCGTGGCACATGCCTGTGGTCGGCGACTTTGCGCGCATCATGGGCTGCATCCCCGTCGTTCGTCCCCAGGACTCGGTGGTCAAGGGCGTGGGCAAAGTCAAGCTCGCAGAAGCGGCTGATGCTGCCATCGACAAGGCGGCGGAGCAAGTCAAAGGCGGAGAAGTGCCTGCGAAGAAGCAGTACACGCTCATCGGCGAAGGCACAAGCTTCACGGCGCAGGTGACGCCAGGTGACCAGCTGCGCTTCCAGGGGAAGAGCGTGAAGGACAGTGGATCGCCGGTCAAGATTGCAAAGGTCGTGAGCGACACGGAGCTGATCTTGGACGCGCCGTTTGTGAACGGCAAGGGAGCGCCTGTGTTTGAGTTCAGCATTTTTGGCATTTTCAAGAAAGTGGACCAGTCGGTCACGTTTGCGAAAGTGTACACGCACTTGAAGCGCGGCAACTCAATTGGTATTTTCCCAGAAGGTGGCTCGCACGATCGCACGGACCTGCTGCCACTGAAGGCTGGTGTGGGCATCATGGCGCTCGGTGTCAAGGACAAGTACAACATCAACGCGCACGTGGTGCCTGTGGGTCTGAGCTACTTCCGCGGTCATCGCTTCCGCGGTCGCGTGACGGTGGAGTTTGGCACACCGATCACTGTCGACAACGAGCTGATGAAGGAGTACGAGCACGACAAGCGTGAAGCCTGCAACACGTTCTTGCACCGCGTCGAGGACGGCATGCGCTCGGTGATTGTCACGGCCCCGAACTATAATATCATGCAGCTGGCATTCACTGCGCGTCGCTTATTCCAGCGCTCGGGCGTGCGCTTGTCCGCGCGTGAGACCCAGGACCTCAACCGCCGTTTCGCGGAAGGATACAAGATTCTGAGCACGGTCCCAGAGGCGACGGAGGACTTGAAAGATATCGAGAAGAAGCTCGAGGATTACAACCGAACGCTGAAGGTCATGGGGCTCAAGGACCACCAGGTGCCGTTCATCTCGTGGTGGACGATCCACGATGTGATCGGCTCGGCGCTATACGGTTTCCTGATTTTCGCGCTCGCGTCGATCCCGTCGTTTGTGTTGAATGCGCCTGTCGGCTTTTTGGCTCGTTACGTTGCCCATGGCGAGCAGAAGAAGGCACTTGAAGGCTCGAAAGTGAAGGTTGCGGCGCGCGACGTGCTACTGAGCAAGAAGATCCAGTTTTCGATCGTCGCGGTGCCGGTGCTGTGGCTGTTCTACCTGCTGGCTGCGGTCATGTTCACGGACTGGTACTGGTCGTCGATCTTCCTGCTGCTGCTGTCGTTCCCTCTGTTTTCTTTCTTCGGCGTGCGGTCTGTGGAAGCTGGCATCATTGAGCTCAAGACTATTCGCCCACTTTTCTACCGCTTGCTGCCGTCGCACAAGAAGATCCAGGACGAACTCCCGAAGAAGCGCTTGCAGCTGCAGAAGGAGATCCGCGACTTTGTGCGCAAGTACAAGACGCAGTTGGGCAAGCTCGCCGAGCCGGTGAAGCTGGATTGGCACGAGTACATGCACTCGATCGCCGTCAAGGAAGCGGAAGCTGCGCTGGCCGCGAAAGCACTCGAGAGCAGTTCCACGCCAAAGTCGAACGGCGGCAGCAACACCGATGGTGGATCATCTGAAGAGGACGAGGCGATCGTGTCGGTCACCGTCCGCTCGCCGCCTACCACGATCACGAAGGACCACGACTTGAGCATCTTGAAGAAGTCAGACAAGTCGGTGATCGACCTCGCAGGCATGGAGCGCTCGATGTCGTGCCCGCCCGGTTTCCAAGAGGTGCTGCAGAAGCAGCTTGAGCTTGAGCGACAGAAATCCGTGTCGAGTGCGTCGCAATAAGGTTGGTTCTTCACACGCATTCTTGTCCCTTTTGTAGCGTCATGTCAGGTGAGTGAATCGAACGAATCATCCACACAAACCCAAACTCAAATAGTCAAAACAACCCAAACAAACAAAAAAGCAAATACATGTCTTTCCATTCAAATACAAAACACATTATCCAACACATGTTCATCCAACAGACACACTAACCTCTTCTTTCTTCTATGTCACTCGGACTTCAGCTCTCTAGTTGAACGACGTGTTGAGCTTCGTGCCGGATGTGCTGCGGTGGAAGATGGAGCCGCGACGCAGCGACGAGAGCGCGTCTTCACGGTCCTTGTCGCTCAGCTGGTGCAGCAGCTCGAGGATACCCGCGACCGCCGCCTTCGGGTCCTTCAGACCCAGCTGCACGACCTGGTTCGCCGTGAACTCGCGGCTGAGACCACTCACGCGCGTCTGGATCCACTCCTTGTCGCTCGCGAGCCACAGGAGCACGTCCTTGTCGCTGCGCGACCAGAGCTCGTCCACCGACACGTTCAGCTGGCGTGGCACGCGGCCGCCGTTCACTGATTCGGTGAACCACGTCTTCAGGTGCTGCTCCGCACCGGCAAACGAGATGTGGCTCGAGCTGCACTTGACCAATTCGCGACGCAGCTGGAACTCGGCGAGCTGACGCTTGAGGCGCCAGTAGAAGAACGTGCGCGCGTTCTTCCATTCGACAATGTCGCGAATGCAGCTCTTCGCCTTCATGCGACCAGGTGTGTCGTGCAAGTCCGCAAACTCAGTCGCCACCTGCACGTAGATCGGCAGCAGCGCGTCTTCGCGGCTCTTGATGTCGCGAGCGATCTGCAGACCCTCTGGCTGCTTCTGCTCCTCAGCAGACAGGCCAGCAAGGCGCTGGTCCAGCGTCTTGATCTTGTCGTCGAGACGGTGCATCGCCTCCAGCAACTGCTTCTTGCGGTACTTGATCTCGATCAGACCCGCAGGCTCCAACACACCACCACGGCCAGCAGGGTCAGCGTACATCTCCATGATGCCTTCGTTGATCGTTGGGTCCACAACCGCCCAAGCGCCACCGCGAAGCTCCGCGAAAGGAGGAATGTACACGAACACCGGCTGCTCGTAGTTCACGAGACCATCCACGATCGCCGCGCCGAACTTGAGCACTTCGTCGAACATGTCGCGCTGACCACCCGAGAAACCGCGCCAGTTCGCAAAGATGAACAGCGGCAGGTCTTCGCCCTTGAAGTCCTTGATCGCCGTGGCGGTCTTATGCGCCGAGTCTGGGAACCACACCTGACCAGCCTGCTGGATCAGGTTCTCCTGCGTGTTTGGTGCCGCAGGGTCAGCTGGCACCACCTTCTCGGACGTGCGTACCTCCGTCACCACAACACCGCAAGGGATGCCACCCAGACGAGCGCGACCGACCACAACACTCTTGGCCCAGCCGTCCAGCGTCTCGCGGAACGAACCGCGATCCGCAAAACCAGAGATCCACTTGCCCGTCGCTTCGTCCACCTTACCGGTCAAGAGTAAGCGAGGGTCGTACTGCGTGCTCTTGTCCTCAGGGTGGAACTCGACCAGACGCTCGATGACCTCCCAGCCAGACACGTCACGCACTGGCAGCGGACCGCGGCGCACAGCAGGCACGAAGCTGAGCCACTCGATGATCGACGACACGCCCGACAAGTGGTTCTTCGCTGTCACGTGGGTCACACCGTTCGTGTGCATCACCTTCACACCACCAAGCTGATCGTTCGAGCTGTACACGTCCTTGCCCATCAACTTGTTCAGCGCTTGGTAGCCAGTGAGAATGATCGGCGAGTGCGTCGCGTTCTGGACCGTACGGTGGCCCAAACGAACAAGGTACGCGCCAATGCCGACACTGCGACCGCAGGCATACGTCAGCGTGAACACTTCTTGGTACGCGCGCGAGGTCTCTCCTGCGATTGTACCACTGCCGCGCAGGTTCTCGACACCGAGGTCTTCTTCAAGACCAATGATGTCGGTGAGAACGTAGCGCTCTTCGCCGCTCCCCATAGTCTTGAGCACAGCGCTCACAGATCCCTCGGCAGACAAGCGCTTGTAGTCCTCTGGGTTCAGATACAAGTACTCGAAGCCCTTCACAGGGTCGTTCTCGTCCTTCCAGCTGACCTTGTACACCGACTTGATCGCCTCCGCCATGCCGATGCGTGCACCAGCGTTCGCAGAGAAGAAGAATCGTGGGATACCCTTCTCGCGCGAGAACTTGGATGCCAACTCAAAGAGACGGTCTTCGCGGGTGCCGAACGAACCAGCCTTGAAGGTGATGTCATTCGCGATGATCACGATCTCACGACCCTGAGGGTACTCGGGCGTGTACAAAGTGAGCAACCACGCGACCATGCCGATGTCGTTGTTGCCACGTGGACGGCTAGTTTCCTTCACAGCGTTGCCCGAGTCGTCGAGGATGAGCTCGCGTGTCTCCAAGAGCACATTCGGGATCGAGATCTTCACGCCGCCAGGCACCGCACGCTCGTGGACGTACTTGCGCCACGAGCGGAGTAGGCTGAACTCAATCAACTCGAGGAAGTCGTACACGTACACCGTGTTCGACATGGTCTTCGCCATCTCGCGCTTCTTGTCGAACGGGAAGAGCACTGGGTACGGAGTCGTGATAGGCTTGCCGTCCCATTCACCGTGGCCTTCATCACCAATCGAGGTAAAGATTGGTTCGTCAAGGCCAGAGGTCTCGACGTACGCTTCAACGCGCACAACGTAGCCGGTTGGGTTCGACGCGATCAAGCGAACTGGGATCGAGTTATCTTCGTTCGTGAAGCGCGCGTTGATCTTCAGCTCCACCTGGGACACACGAAGCTGCGACAGTCGCTCCGAGTAGCGAGACGCAAGGATGCGGATAACACCTTCAAGGTACTGTGGGTCTACGACGGCTTCTGGCAGAATGTTGAGGAAGACATGGTTGTTCTTCGTCACCAAGCCGGTCTTCACGGCCGACGTTCCCATCGCAAGTTCCAAAGCGTTCAGAGCTTCCACCAAAGTGCGCTCTGGACCAGGGTACACGTCGTACTGCGAGCGCGCACCGTCGTCAGCTCGGTCGATTTGGCGCACAACGGCACGCACAAACAGGCGCTGGAAGCGGTCCGAGATCATGTGCGAATCCGACTCCTTGGTCTTCGCTAAGTACAAGTGCACGTTCTTGTTGTTCGAGGTCAACGGAACGACGTTGTAGTTGCGAAGACGGCGCAGCTCGAGCTTGTAGGCAAGTGGCGCTTCAATGTGACGCACGATCTTGTCTTCACTGTAGTTCAGACGGTGAGGGAACGTGTAGATGCCTGGGTACAGGAACATGTCCGCTGGGTGCGACGACGAGAACGCGTCGCTCGCCTGAGGACGCACTGCAAATGTGACGCGGCGGATGTTGTGGTTGCGTAGCACATCTTCGACAGACTTCAGGAAAGTCTCCGCAGTCTGCAAGAGCGCACTCTCCTCGGTCTTCTCGTCCAGCAAGATGATGTGGAGCACATTCACACACGGCTCCTTCTTGGACGACAGAGTCTTCTTCGCCAATGGGAACATATCGACGATGTCGTCGAACGAAGTCTTGACAGCTTCGAGATCGGCGAACTTGACGATCGCACCATGGCGCTGGTGGCTTGCGGAGATCTTCTCGTACTCGAGGTTGAAGCTGCCTCTCGTCGTATCTTCGCCTTCTTCGTTCACGTCCTCCTTGACGACCTTTTCCGCCACCGTCAGATCTGGCTGACTGCCGTTACGAGCCAGCAACCCAGCCAGGTCGTCGTAACTCTCTGCAGGCGGCATGCCAACAGCAAGTGCATCGTAGATTGGCGACGTGAACTCAAACTTCTTCGCAAAGATGCTGCCAAAGTTCTTCGTCTCCATCGATTCGATGAGGTACGAGCGATATACACGACGGATGTACAGTTCAAGCGCGCACTCGCGCACCTGGAGCTCTTCGTGGTCGAGGAGCGAGATCAAGAGATCGAACAGTGGCTGCGACTGGTCCAGGAGGTTCGCGAACTTGGCGGAGAGCGACGCCGGCTGTCCGTCAGCGATGATCTCACGCACAACTGCTTCGACTTGGCCCAAGCGCTCTCTGTGCGAAGGCATCTTGTTGTCCATCAAGAGCTGTCTCGCTTCCAACGCCACAAGCGAGTACTGGTTCTCCTTGAAGTTCGCCAGGCGCTCGAGAAGAGGCATGAACGACGCAGACTTGATCGACTTGCGTGGTGCACTGGCGGAGCCCGCCAAGTGACCAATGAGCTGCAGCAACACCTTGTTCTTCGTGTCGAGCGCGCGGTGCGAGCGAGCGAAGTTGAACACGACACCGAGGTCACCCGAGTTCTGCTGACGCAGCGCCAGGACTACGTCTTCAATGTTGTGCGTGCGCGCGTAAACGTTCTCAATGACAAAGTACTGGTTAATCAACTCCGTCAACGCGACCTCAAAGCCAGACTGCAAACCCGACTTGTACTTCTCCGAGATGTCACGGAGAGCAGAAACCGAGGCGTCAAAGTCCGAAACGGCGCGTTCAGTAGGCAACGATCGCTTGTGTTCGTCGAGGATCGCGATGATGTCGCCGACGCTGAACTCAGTCACCGCGGTGGTCGATCCCGAGACCTGCGTGCGGAAGCTCTGGATCTTGTCCGTGATCTTCGCAAACACGTCAAGCGGGATACGACCGGCGAGCGGAGACATCGCCTCTTTGAGCTCTTCGACTGGCAGCAATGGGTTGCTCAGCGCTTCAAAGAGCTCCGTGACAGCCTTTTCGACCAGGTCTTCTGGCACAAAGTAGCCGTCCAAGACCGTCTTGAGCACAGCCTGCGAACGCTTGAGCTTGTGCAAAGCCCCGGTGCCGTTCGCAGCCTTTGGGCTCGCAACCGGCAGCTTACCCATGTAGCATTCCGACTTCTTGACGCACGATGGGTCATCAAGTTCCATGGTCGCGATGCAGTCACCAGGAGCGAGCACAGCGCCTTCCGACTTGAGCAATCGGATCACACCAGCCTCAGGGGTCAGCAGCGGCATATACATCTTCATCACTTCGATTTCCGCGAATGGCATGCCCTTGCGGAGGCTCGCGCCGTCATCCACCAAGTAGCGAGCGAGCTTACCAGCGGTGTTGGTCACCAGGCGAGTTGGGTCGTACTCCTTGGTGAACACACACGTGTTGCCGTCAACCACCAAACGCAAGCCCTGTGCCTCCTTCGTAGCGTACGCAACGTGCGACTTGCCGTTCAAGAGCACGAGGAAGCCACCGTCCGAGAGCGTACGGATCTCCACCTGCACGTACGATTCGTTGAGGAAGAGCGTGAACTGGATTGGACCGCTGCGGCACGCCTTGATGTTGTACTTGATGCCTTCGTAAATGAGCTCCAGCGACTCGACCTGAGACAACAGGTCGTTCGAAGGAAGCTGACCGCGCTCCAACTGGCTCACGTACTCAACGAGGCGGTTGTTCGACGACTGGTACGCCGAGCAGACCGCGCCGACAAGCACGACCATAAGTGGGTCTGGGCGGCCGTGGAGGCGCACTTCAGTGTGACGCGAGATACGCTCGTCCAGCCACGCCGTGTGGATGCGGTTGTACTTGAAGTCGTCCGACTCCATCATGTTGACAATGTACTCGACCGTCGTGTGGATGTCACCACGGATCGAGAGCTCCTTGAGCGCGAGAATCATGTTCTTACGAGCGCGGTCACGCGACGTACTCCACGAGAACAAGTGACCGATCTGCGAGTCGGCAAACTCGTGCACTTGGCCCGACGAGTCGACAGAGAAGTAACCCCAGACATCTGGCGTACTGCGGAAGTTCAACTCCTTAATCGAACCACTCGTAGGCTGGAAACCGGCGTTCGGGTCTTCAGCAGTGATACGCGCGGCGATGACGTGGCCATTTGGTGGCGCCTGCTTCTCGTTCTCAAAGTCGATCGTGGTCTTGCCAAACGCGTCCTTCATATACAAGCGACGCACATCTGGGATGAAGTGCAGTGGGATGCCCATGGCAACCTGCAATTGCGCAGCTGGCAAGTTCACGTTTGTAATCATTTCGGTGACCGGGTGTTCCACCTGGAGACGTGGGTTCAGCTCCAAGAAGAAAAACGCGTTGCCCTGGTCTTCAGGGAGCTCGCTGAAGAGGTACTCGACCGTACCAGCGTTCACGTACTCGACTTCCTGGGCGAGACGCGTCGCGGCGCGCATCATCTGTTCCCACACTTCAGCGGAAGGCGCCAGCACTGGACCTTCTTCTACGATCTTCTGGTGGCGACGCTGCACCGAGCAATCGCGACCACTGAGCGCGATGGCATTGCCGTAAGCATCCGCCAAGAGCTGCACTTCCAAGTGGCGAGACTTTGGCGCGAGCTTCATGACGAAGATCGGCGAGCCCGGGATTTCACCGCGCACAGCCTCCCAGGCGCTCTGCACCTGGGACTCCTCCAGCACCTTACGGATACCCTTGCCACCGCCACCTTCACTGGCTTTGATCATGACAGGGAAGCCAATGCGTCGGCACTCCTCGAGACAGTGAGCACCGTCACGGAGCATCGCAGCGTTGTAGATGTCCTGTGGGATGCCGTCGGTCTCTCTGTAGTTCACGGCAAGACCGTCACCGTTCCACGAGATCGTTGGCACGTTCGCGCTCTGCGCAATGATCGTGGACCCGATCTTGTCACCGAGCGCGCGCATTGGCTTGGCTGGAGGTCCGATGAACACGATCTTTCTCTCCGTGAGCTTCAACGTGTCGGGGAGCGTTGGGTTCTCACTTGCGTGCCCCCAGCCAGCCCAGACGGCGTCGACGTTGTAGCGCTCCGCGATCTCGACAATCAGCGCAACATTGGCGTAGTTGTTGTTGTTGGCACCGCCCGGCACTTCCACGACGTGCTCGGCCATGCGGATGTACTCGGCGTTCGCGCGCAGATCTTCCGGCGTGGCCATCACGACAAACGTGATCTTGTGTTCATCGGCAAACATCTCGTAGCACCAGCTACGGATACTGCGGATCGCCTTGACGGCCGAGATACCGTTGTTCGCGATCAGCACCGAGTGGATCGGGCGGTTGCCCTGGGTCTCCTTCACATACTCCTCAACGCTCGCGAAAGTGTGGTGCGGGTGGCTCTCGCTGCGGTTGCGAGGCGGGACGTCAATCGCGGTGGTCTCTGCTTCGGCGACGCCCATCTTCTCTGTTGTAGTTGCTGTGACGTTGGCGGTGGCAGCGACGGCTTCAGCAGTCGTCGTGGTCGTCGTTTCGGTAGTGGTCTCCGTGGTGACGACTTCGAAAGATTCGCTCGAGCTGGTCGTGGTGATGGTCTCCGTGTCCAAAGTGACCGTGGTGGTCGAGGCGGCGGCTGCTTGGGTGGTGGTGACCGCGGCGGCTCCAGTTGGGGAATGCTCCTGCTCGCTCATGGCTCTTGCGTTTGTGGCGGGGGGTGGAGTGGTCGTGTCGTGGCACGCGTTCCCTCCTCGGTTCTCGGCTTGTTGGCTTGTGCCAATGCGTGCGGAATGGAATCATCAACCGGCCAGGATTGCCCACATCCGTCGGTGCAAAAAGATTGAAAAACCTTGCTTTCAGGTGAGGTTTAATGGCAGAACGCAGCAGCTGGATGACGCAGCAGGGGCCACTATTGTGGGCAGACTCGATGACGTCCCAGGGTGACGACCTCGGTTCTGTTGGTGTGCTGGCCTGGGGTGAGCAAGATAGAGAGCGTGTGGCCTCTCTATGATGCGGCCAGTGTTGGGGCTGAAACGCAATAACAAACGAATGCGTTTGTGGCGCTTTTCGTTCTTTGGAGCTGCTGTTTCGGAGGTGGATGAGCGAGAACCGATGACGGTTGCACTCGCGAGGCATGGAATCCAACATCGCCATCGAGACGAAATGGAGGGACAAAACTTGCAAAAGACTGATGTCATGTTGCAGCGACCAAGCAGAGCACCGCCGAGTTATCCAAGTATAAAAGTATAAGAGAGTCGTGCTCGTTGCATGTACGACTCGTGCATGTTGCTGTTTGAAACCCTTGCACTTTGCGTGGAGATTGCTGGTGTCATGCAATGCTTGGCGGTGTTAAACTTTCTTTAGCAACTTCTTCGTACTGACCCGAGCGATGTGGCGTTCTGGTCGTCGCTTCCTGCCTCTTCATCTGAAGAGGTGGGATGGAATGGGGATGAAAATGGATCCATTTCATGGCTGTCAAAAACTGATGAAGCAAGATGCGCAGACCATCACTCTGCACATGACGTCACCCCCAAGTTGGCCGGAAATCCGATGACGCGGCGGCATCGATCCCCTAGCCCGTGGCTCATCGATGACATCATTTGTGGACTGATAGTACTGTGAGAAACACTTTCTACAACCTTAGTAATTTCACTGTCCACCTGCTGTCCAGATAAAGTGTCCTTCACAGTACTCTGTTTACGTTGCGCATCACCTGATTATTGCCCGTCACATGTCACAGACATCGAATGGATAGATCACTTCAAGAACCCAACAGATCACCACCACACATGGCGACACTAGGTTGAAAAAGGGTTGTCTTATTTGAATATATGCTCATAAGAATGCTCTCGTAGCTCGGAATCAAGCAATTGCCCACGAGTGACTACAGCGCTCGTGCGCAGAACCAACAACCTGTTACGCGCGGCGCTTCTTCGCAGGAGCCGCTTTCGCCTTTCCAGCAGCGCCACCAGCAGCCTTGCGCTTGGTGGCAGCACCTCCACCTGCCGCGGCTTTTCCGCAAGGCTTCTTCTGAAATTTGCTCACATCCACGTCATCGCCGTCGTCTTCAGGCTCGCTCTCTGCATCAGAAGCAGGAGGCAGTGCGTCGTCGTCCGCTACAGCTGCCTTGCCGCGGCCTTTCTTGACAGTCGTGGAGCCCAAAGTGGACTCGACCACGCCCTGCGCTTTGTGAACCGCCTTGTTGTACTGGCGCGTGAACGCAGTCTTGGCCTTGGTGTCCAGCTCACTGTACGAGTGGCGCTTGACGCCTGGGAACTTGAAGCTCTCCATGGACTCGGTCAGGTCTTCACGGCTGATTTCGCACGAGTCGAGCAGCTCAATCACTTCGTCGATGTGCTGCAAAGAGGGAAACATACAACACATAATGAGTCACGCTGCAGCAGCACATACTTAACACAAAAAGTGAATAAATCGCACCTCATCGCCGGACAGGAGCTTCTGGAGCAAGATCTCCTTCATGTACGGGACGTAGTCCATTCGGATCACTTCGCGCGAGCCCGAGGCGTGCGCCCGCATGCGAACAGAGAGCTCACTCAGCAGTCGCTTGGACTTGGACGCAGACGAATTCTTGCCGAGCCATCTACCAAAACAACATCAACAGCACAAAGGCATCACAGTGTTAGACAACCAAAACTGTATAGCCAACAAGCAATGTGACCAATAACCGTGTTTCAAACCTGGAGAACTCGGGATGGCCGATGTACCCTGCAGAGTACACGCACGCGGCGACGTTCAGCGCTGCCTGCTTGGTCAGCAGGTCCCATCGCTGCTCGGAGCGCACGAGGTTCGCCACCAGGTCGCTCTCCGCGATGAACGCCGAGGCGTGCATGGCCGCCTCGAGCTTCTCGTCCGACGAGTTCCGGTTGTTCATGATGCTTTGGATGTAGTTCTCCTGTACCATGAGCGGCATGAAGTCGTAGTCCACAAAGTACGCTTCGTTGCGGGCGTCGAAAGTGGTCTCGCGCTGGAAGATCTGCTGCGTGGCGCTGAACGGGTTCAAGCGCAGGCTCTCGTCCTTGTTGTGCTGTGACGACGGGTTCACTAGGTCCGTGTACGTTAGTTTCGTGCTCGTGAGCCGCCACTTTTGCATTTGCGTGATCAGCTGGCGAATATCGTTGCCGCAGCGGTCCGCGGCTTCCTCAATCGCGTTCTTCTCGACCTCGAGCCCCTCGAGTGCGCCGATCTCCATCAGGCGCTTGCCGATCTGCTGCTTCGTCGGGCGGCGCATGCGCAGATCGTACGAGTGGTTCGCGAGCGAGCGCACTTTCTGGCTCTGGCGGTCGTTGCAGATGCAGATGATCGGAGTCTTGGACTTCTTGATCAGAAGGATCAACTCTGCAGTGCCGCCGCGATCGCCGCCAGACATGCCGTCGACCTCGTCCATTACGATCACACGCTTCGCGAGGTGCATCTTCTCGTTCGGGTTGCCGCCCGGACGTCCGAACTGGAGCGCACGCGACCCGAGCACGTCCTTCAATCCGTTCTGCAGCATCTTCTTGCTGCGCGTATCACTGGCGTTCAGCTCCGTGCACTCAAAGCCGCACTCGCGCGCGATCAGGTTGGCGATCGTCGTCTTGCCGATGCCTGGAGGACCCGAAAGCAGCACCGTCTTGGCGCCGCGGTTCTCCGCGAGCTTCGTGGTGAACGGGATCTTCTTCGTGCCTTTCACGTGGACAGCGTCCCAGTCCATGAGCCACTGCTTGATCCGCTTCCCGAGCTCCACGTTCCCGATCATATCCTCCAGGTGTTTTGGTTTGTACTTGTCTGTCCAGAGCATGTTGTTGTTCGCGGACGCGTTTGGCTCCTGCTTCATACTCTGTGAGCCTGGCGAGCCGGCTTTCATCTTCTGTAGGTGCTTCTCTTTCTCCAACAGCTCTTTCTGCCTCTGCGCCGACGCCTCAGTGATCAGATTGTAAAACTGGTTCTGCTGCAGGATGCGCACGTTCTTGGCGATCGCGTCTTTGTACTTGACGCTCGCAGAGACGTCTTCTCCGTCCGGGAGCGTGAGGCCGACCACCAGGTACTTGGTCGCTCTCGAGACGCTGTTGGACACCGATCCGCCGCACGACTTCACCAAGTGGACCGCGTCGTCGCGCGACAGGTTGTGCAGCTCACCCGAGAACGCAAACGTCTTGCC
>JAASGK010000676.1:0-18356 GCA_023334195.1 Globisporangium emineosum
GCGCAAATGCAGCCGCTTGCTTCAGCGCATCAGTGGGGGCGATTTGGCCAGTGTGCGTCTTCATACGGAGCGAAAAGCGGTGGCGCTTCGTGAAGCCGTTCTGCCACTGTCATGTTGTAGAAAGACGCCAAGCGGGATCTCCAGTCGCTTAGCTTCCTCCAGCGTGCGGATCTTCAGCATTGTGGACGAAACGGGAACACCGTCGCGGCGGAAGTCGTTCACCCACTTCACAATTGAAGCTTCAGCAGACTGTGGGAGCGTGATAGCGAGGCCGCGATCATGACTGCGTTGATGGCCTGTAGTCGCTGCTGTCAGAGCGCGCTGCTGCTTCCACTTGCTCGCGAGCTTGCGCTTTGATCCGCTTGGAATGTCGTCCGTGTTGGCGAAGAACCGTGTGGTGGTGGCGCTGATGCCCGCGGTCGCGTAGTAGTTGATCGTTCTCAGCTTGAAATCGTAGTCGCACGGCTGTCTCCTGTACTGCTTCTCGTGTCTTCCATCACCGGAGACGCAAAGTCGGCCAGCGGGTTTCGCCATTTTCGTCGACTGAGCTGCGACAATGAGCAGGTTGTATGTCAGATGAATGGCAATCAGTTTGGTCCTATTTTCAGCTCGTCTGTCCTAGTTTCACTGAGTTCCGTCCTATTTTACAGCAACACGTAATTACGTGTGTGTGTTGAAAGTGCTCCAAATAAAGGGCACCGCCTTTGACATGATACTGCCTTTGACATGCACTTTAGGGTATATTGATCACACTTAGGCAATCATTATTTCAAGAAGGGGTCATTTTTAGGAGGTATATTTTATATTACTACTGCTATTGTCCCTTTCACTTGCTTTGCCTTCCTAATAGGATCGCTTACTCAAAGCATCAGAGAATAGGGTTATTTAACTTTTCTTGGATGAGACAGTAAAACGAGAAAGAAAGGGGACAGGCAAAAAGAGGATTCAAATGAATTCGCAGGCAATCGACCGCCAACACAAGCAAAACCAAACAGGAACCGTGACCTAGAAACCACGAAGGGCATGGCGGCGCTGGTTTGCGGCTATTGACACGTGCAGGTATCGAGCGTGCGCATGTGTGTTTCTTCTTGTTGTCTGTTTACTCTGTAGTGCCGCGCGCGCGAGGCTAAGTCATCGCAATGCTCTCCTTTGACGACGCGTTACTTTTTGATTTGCTTTTAGACGCATCCGCTGATCTGTGGCCTGTCAAAGATTGCTGCCGGGCACGTGGACCGCGGCATAGAGAAAGAGTGCATCGAGCGCAAATTGTACTGCTGCGTCGTGCAGATGATCATCTTTGCAGAGTCGACGGTTGTGACGAACTACAAATGATACACTGAGGAGACGCACGTATGCTTCTCTTTCACCTGTGTTGTTCTTTTCTTTAGCTCAAGTGCATCACAGTTGTATACGTTAGTTTTTGCTCCATTCCTAGCGCTTGAGTGTGATTCTGTAGGGCACGGAGATCGGAGCTGGCGCGCACGGCAACTACCAGTTGCAGTCGCGCAAGCAGATGTGTGCAACTGCTGTGTTCGGGCGACGATTATTTGGAGGCGCAGCCACATGTGCACAACCTGCTCAAGCCACAAGCACCACCATCACCGCAACCACAATGAGTCCAGGCAGCGCCAGCAAGGGCGCGACCGAGCTTGCTGCCAAGAAGGCGCACACTTGTTCACAGTGCCTCAGCACGGCGTGTTGAAGACCGCGACTGGCGCGAACAGGCTCGCATACCCTTGTGACTTTGGGCACCTAATCGCATGGGAAGACCGCAAGTGCGAGTACGTGGTTGTGAACACGTTGGTGACTGCGTGTTCGCAGCGTGTGTGGTGTCCTTGCCGTGCGCTTGGTCAACATGCCACACGGCTCTGGCGAGGCGACGTTCCTCGAGGCGTCGAACGCGGACAACGGCGAGCGCACGCCCATACAGAACTGCCAGTTGATGTTTGGTGAGCGAGGAAGCAGCGCTAGGCACTGCCGCACCGGCAGGGCGGGGGACTGGTGCACAGCATCCACGTATCCACGCGCAGGAAATATTTTTGGTGCGTCTGTAAAATGCTCTGTGAATAAGGGAACTGATCATTGTGTTGATTTGCGGTTGCTTTTCTTTGTCTTTGTGTGCGTTGCATTTGAAGTTGAAGAGATGAGAAAACCGGATCCAGACGCAAGGGTGGCGCGAGAGCGAAGGAGAGGCTACGAAGCTTGTGGAGTCATATGTGTTACAGTTGATGACGCTTATGCGAAGCTTTCAGCCACGCGCTTTTGGGAGCTCGACCTCTGATGGTGAACGGATAAGACGGAAATGTGAGGTTCTTGTTCTCATTCAAGAGTTTGTTTTGGGGTTGGATTGTTTCCTTTTGAGTGTTGTGTTAGTGCCTACTTTTAGGTGCGATATTTGTGCCTGAGAAAGCCGCAAGACACCAGACATACTACTCCTGTTCACTCGAACTCCTGTTCTCGACGCCGTGCACCAGGATGGACAGCGACGCGCTGGCGCCTCCTTCAACTTTCGTAGCCGAACTTACCTTTCCCGATGTACTGCGATGCAGCCTCATCATCAAAGCTGGCGAGCCCCTGCCACGAGCACGAGACAAAGGAAAGCCTGTTTTCTTTGAGTTTGAGGTAGTCGGTGGATATCCCGTTCTCCGAGAGCGCGTTGCGTCCATCTTTGAGGCCGAGACCAGAAGCAAATTGAGCAACCAGCTGGAGCTGTACATCAAGCCAAGCAACGGTGCCGCACAGAAGGACTACCAAGCTATTGCCCGCAACGATACCAGTTTAGAGCAGCAACTTCAGTTTGTTTGGTACCGAGCTCGCCAGAAGAAGAGTGGTCACTCGAGTTTTTTGTGATGCTCTTTATTTACGTGTCGTGAGCGGGACCAAGGCGCACAACTACCACGCGAAGTGTGACGCAAGCTCGGATCCAGTAGCAGCTTCCACTGATTGCAGAAGAGATGAGGCAAAATGGACTAGACATGGGACCAGCAGCAGCTTTGTACATGGCGACTACACAAGCTCGGCTAGCTCCAGACGCACCGATTCAAGTTCCAGACAACATCACCTTCCGTCAACTACAATTCATCGATGAGAAACAAGCCATGCTAGAGCAGAATGTCGCAGCTGCAGTGGCAATCCACAGTGAGTTATACCCAGCCATTCGAATCACGATTCACGGTATTGAGGTCCCCGTTCGCGTGAATGTCCACGACCTTCGACGTGTTCTTGGTCTCCCTCAGTACAACCTGGTGTCACCATCCACCACGCCAGTGCGAGGAATAGCGCCACTTCCTGACGAAGCTGATATGGGAGGCGAGGATCACATCGATGCTGAAGGGCGTGAAGAATCAGAAGACGAGCAAGCAAACGTTTGAAGTCATGCATAATTCAATTGATATGTAGCTCATTATCAAAGTACCCACAATACCCATACACATTGACACTTGACCGCTCACTTGTACACAACTGCATAGCGACCTTGAGCACCGCCACAGGGTTTTCACGAAACGCCCAGCTTGCGTGGTTTTGAATCCACCTTTCGAGAAAGGAGAACTGCATTTCAATTGGGTTGAGGTCTGGAGAATAAGGCGACAAAAAGAACAGAAGTGCTCCAGTCGCGTGGATCATTCTTAAAATTCCTGGTACATGTGTATCTTGGCGTTATCGAGGATAACGGTGGAGCGAGACAGCGGCCAGGGGTTCAAATATGGTAGGATTTTCCGGCAAAATACGTCATGGAACTTGCTTCTTGTGAACGTGCCGTCCACGTGATCCCAAGCAAAAATTCCAGTTATGTCGGTTGCCGCCAACACCGACACTCGCTTGCCTCTCGAAAATGGTAGCGTGACTTCGGCAGCTTCGTTCAACTAGGACCAAGCGTGGGTGCGCAACATCGAACGCCTATCTTTGGTTGTTTCGTCTACAAAGACCAGTTGCGATGGGTCAGAGTAAAATGGAGTGAGACGAACAACATAATCTGCGTGTTCTGCGGGTACACACTCTCTCTCTCTCTCTCTTGCTCGCTTCGCCAGCTTCTTCCGAGACAGGTTCAAATCGAAGCGAAGTGCTCGACAGAGGGTGGAGTCGGAGAGGTTCCTGACGTCAGGGGAGTTGCTCTAGATTTCAATGTGCAGTTCTTCGAAGTAGAAGCATGGGTTTTGCTTCGTGTAGTCGCTCACATGCTCTGGCACCGCGGTGGGCCACCTTGACGCTCTCTGTAACGGCGAGTTCAGAGTAACGGTGCCTGTCTTCTCGAATCGCTGCGTCCACCTGACAAGGGTGCGCCATGACACTCCAAATACGAGCGCCACCGCGTCAAGGGAAATACCGTAGACGTAGAGCAGCACGACCGTTCTCCGACGAAAGTCTGTTGAATACACCATGATCTAGCAAATGCTATAATAATGCAACACCAGGGAAGGCCGAAATCAAAGTGGGCATTCTGGCTTTTTCGCTTATTGAGAGCGTTATCAAGCGCACTTTGCGCCTGATAAGTGCCTCAGAAAAATTGTGGACGACTGGTTGGTGGCGTTGGCGATTTGTTATTTCTCCACCATGTGAATGCTAAATAATCCCCAAATGTATAATCCGTTCTTATTAGATGCAGTGAATACAGTCGAGAGAGACAAAGCAAGGGAAAGGCACAATACATAACGGGTGAATGTTGCGCAAAATATGTTTGAGCAGATTGAATGAAAACCTCTTTAGTAACTGATAATTTGTGTGTCGTTCCCGAACCACTCCAAATCTTGGGTGGACTGGCCCCGGCGCTTTTTCCCCACAAGAGGAGAATGATGTCAGAAGCCCACGCCCCGCCGCGTCTGCGTGCTCAAGAAGTACAGCACGTGCTCCGCCGTGGACAAGGAGCGCGCCAGCTGCCCCAAGTTCATCCACCGCTCCTGCTGGCTGCGCGTGACCGAGCCCTTCCGCGTGGTATGCGGCAAGCGGTGCTTCAACGCGCTGATAAAATCAAAATAGGATAAATACCCTACCAACTATGCAAATAGAGCGTATATCCTATTATAAACAACCTAATTGCAAACCCAATTTTAGGGTCCTTCTAATCCTCATCCAAAAGGACGCCACCTCACAACGCAAGCATCAATAATCAATCGGCTCAACCAGCTCAACCTCCAAGCCCGATGAGCGCTCGAGCGCGGTCGTACCAGCGCGTGCCGCAGGCCGAAGTGGGCGCTATCAGTACCTCGTCGGGTGGGTCTTCCACGCCGAGCTCCGAGGTCAGCGCGCACGTCGGCAGCTTCCACGACGACGACGACGACGACGATGGCGACGACAACGACGGCTCCTTCAACTCGAACGACGACGCGGACGACGAAGACGACGATGACGAGCTGCTCAAGAAGAAAAGCAAAATCAGGAAGCAAAAGCTGCGCTCGCAGCAGGCGGCGGACTGGAGCACCAAGCTGCACGCACTCATCTGGATCGTCGCGGCCTCGTGCGTCGCGTACGCGATCGACTTCTTCAACGTGATCTTCTCGGACCCTCGTATCAAACGGTGAGCTATCTGGTCCATGTTTCAGATGACCGAGCCTCTGCATTTCATGATTTCATGTGAGTATGGTGTGTTATGCTGACGATATGTATCCTCGATTTGTTTTCCCGCGCGTGTGTAGGGGCTATTTCCATATCGGACTGGTCTGCGCGGGCATCAACGTCTGCATCACAGCGTACCTGGCGATTTATCTGCCGTACATCAAGCGCATCCACCTCGAGTGGAGCGTCTACTGTCCGCGCATGATCCCGACCGCGACGGTCGTGGGCGCCATCGCGACGTTCGCGTTCATCCTGGCGTTCTGGCCCGTCTGGGGGCTCTTCACGCCGGGGCTGCTCGCGCTCTTCTTCATCGGATCGCTCATGACCGCACACTTCCTGCCGTCCATATAAACTACAAGCATTGGCTTTGACTCTGTTGTGACAGAAAAGCTCAGTACAATACTCCATATCATAATGCACAAGTCGACTTGGAAGCACAGAAAGACACACAAGAAAAGATACAAAACTTTGCGCGCTCGTGCTTAAATAAAAATGAAAAAAAAGAATCCAATCGTCCCCATGCATCTTCCCTTGCTTACGGTAGGATCCTTGACGTGTGGCACTCGTGACACACGATCCGAACCGCATCGTAAGGCTGGAAAGAAGCGTCGAAGGTTTGGGCTTTTTCAAAACTCGGGTCCGCGTAACAGCATTCACTGCAAGCATAGGAGCAAAAGCATAAAAGTACATTAGAAAGGCGCTCAAGGCTACAATAGAAAGAGAAACATGAAGCCGTACCGATGCGCCATGAACGCGGTCGCGATGATCTCCTGGAAGTCTTCGAGGACGCCGTGAAGAGGCTCCTGTTTGGTCTGAAAGGAGAAGCCGCAGGTACACGAGATGGCAGGAAACGACCCAGAGGACGACGAAGTCTCTTTGACAGACCCGATTTTGCAGATCGGACACAGCACGTGCACACCTGTAATTGCGAGATGACAATACATAACGAGACACATGTGAGTTATGAGTTCGTCTGAAGGCTGAAGCAAGTATTCTACACAATCACTGCACACGCACCGTTTCCGCTCATGGTCTCAAAATTGTCAAAGTCGTCGAAGAAAATTTCCGGATCGTGGAGATCCATGCCTGCGAGCATCGCCTCCAGTGAGGCTTCTTCAAACTCGACCATTTGCTCCACGAGCTGCTCTTCTTCCTCACCTCCGTCGTACATTTCCGCGAGCAGCTCGTCTTCGAGCGCGTGCACGATCTCCAGGTAGTCGTCTTCCGACAGCTTCCCCGCCGTCACGAGCTCCTCAATCGACGCGTACAAACTCGCGTCGGCGCCTTCAGGGATTTCCTCTCCACGGTATCCATTGAGAGTGCTGCTCATCATCGCCTCGTTTTCTTCATTCTGCAGGTCAAACACCGGGTGACGCACACCGCTAGGGTGTCTCCATTGCTGCTGCTGTTGCTGCTTCACCTTCCGCTGTTGGGCGTCAAGCCCGATATTCGCATCAACGGACACCGTCTCTCGCTGCTCTTCGTGGTACACCAGACGCTTCATCTCGTCCGCGATCGAGCGCGTCGCGTCTGGCGAGCGCAGTTTTGCCAGCAGAAGGTGGCGATCCTGGCGCAGACGCTGCATGCAGCGCTGCTTGAGCTGGTCCTTCCACACGGGCGGCGACAGCGACGTGCGGAACGCGCCCTTGAGCTTCTCGTGGCGGTCTCGGAGTGTCATAATCGTGGCTGGTAGAGTGGCGGATGTTTGTTTCCCTTGTTCTTAGCGCGAATGACGTTTGCTTTGTGTGTTTGAAAATGGGAAGAGAAGGAGGCATACTGAAAGCAAGTGAAGTGAATTTTGGCGCGCGACAGCCAAAGGACAAGAAAGCGCGCGCGCGCGGAATCGGTGAGTGGGATGTCGTGCGAACGTCGTGTGAGTCTGTGTGCAACATTCGAGCGACATTGAATCTAAATGTAATTGATGTTATTTTATTTGACTATATTTGTAGTAAAACTGAAGATTCGAAGACACTTTGTGGATTTCGGATAAAAGTCCATTCTGAATTTTCCACCAAGAAAATAAAGAATGGATTTGTTTCTGAAACTGTGCGTCATTTCGCAATAAGACTAACTACAGTTGAAATGTGTTCATCCACTTTGAGCTAAACCAGTACAATCGTATAAATGCAGCTGAGATAAACCTAAAAGGATCAGATTTAGGAGATACTTTGCAAAGCAAGGCTCATTTCGACGCTGTGTATAGTAGTGGCGGTATTTTTCTATTTTGTGGATAGCAAAATAGTCGCATTAATTACCGGTAGTGCCAACAAGCCCAGGCCAAGCCAAAGCACCTCAAGGCGGCACACAAGAGCGAGCGAAAGCGTTCGACCATCAGACACCTTCCCCCCCCCCTCTGTGCTACCCCTCCTCTGTCTATCAGGATCCCCCCTCATCCCATCTCTATATATCTCTATAGAGTCTGCGTGCGTGGGTGGCGGCGATAAGCGAGCGAGTGATCCATCCATCCATCGATGACGCGGCGCGGCAATAAAGGGACGGTCACGCACGTGCACCGCGTGCCGACAGGTCATGGCAGCGGGAGCGGCGCAGGCGCGGGTGGCGTCGGCTTCCCCGAGTCCGCGAAGGAGAAGGAGGTGCTCATGCGCAAGCACCGCTTCCTGCGCCGAGCCACGGGCTTCATGCTCGCGCGCAAGTACAGGTACATCCAGAGCATGATGCACGGCTCGGCCACGACGTCCACGACCACCACCACGACGACCACGACGATCTCCGCGTCCATCTCGACCACGACGTCGTTCACGCAGGGATCGTCGTCCATGTGGATGAACGTGCGCAACACGTGGCACGAGAGCGAGTACGGCCGCGACTTGCTGAACGCGCGCTTGAGTCGAAGCGACAAGAGCTCTTCGGCTGGAGGGAACGCAGCGTCGACATCGGCTGCTGGCGGCGGTAGCGGTAGTACTGCTGGCAGCTGCAACGGCGGCGACAGAAGCGAGAGTGGAGCAGGCGGTGCGCTCAAGGCGTCGAAAGGATACACACGCGAGGAGCTCATCAATTTCTGGAAAGAGCTATCGGTGGTCGCGAAACGACGATTGCTGCGCATCCGCCGCGAGATCTACTTGACGGCGCTGGACGAGTTCCTCGTGCGCCAGAACCTCTGCTGCGAGTGCCACGACAACGTAATCGCCGAGTGGGAGGACCATGAGAGACGGCGATCGGGCAGTCGGTCGCTGCAGGACGTGTTCAGCGTCTTCCCTCCGTTTCTCGACGACGACGACGACGAAGATGACGAAGATGATGAAGAAGACGACGAGGAAGACGACGAAGAGGACGAAGAAGAGCTGAACGGCGAAGAGGAAGACTCGGACGAGGAAGTCGTGTTAGCAGAGGAAGAGTTGGTGTTTAAGTATGAACTAGAGCGCGACGAGCTGCGTCGCGGCGTGAAGAAGAGCATGCTATCGGACGAATATTTAGCTGCGTTGGAGGTGGGCAAGCGCCAGGAGGACGAGCTGCTGCGTCTGATCCAGAAAGAGGAGCGCTACATCATTATACGAGAGGACCACACGGATTTCATCATGGACCTGATCCGCTGCGGCGAGCAGTTTAGCTACGTGTCGCCCTTCCACGGCGGCGACTACGACGATGAAGACAGCGACGATGTCGACGACGACGACGACGACAGCGAATGCCCCGGTGCGAACACATCGCACTTGGCGCAGGAGTATCTTCTCGAAGTGCTCGCGATTAAATTCAGAGAGCAGGTGCGTGGGCGTTTTTCGTGTTTTATAGGATGGAATGTGCGGGCTAAAATGTTGACTATTGTGTTGTCGATGTTGCTGTCTAAACAGTTGGAAGACGCGTACCAAGAAGCGCTTCAGCACTCGCTTGCAGTCCAGGCGGAGCTGCTTCGAGAGGAAATCGCGGATCTCCAGGCGAGCCAGAAACCGTCGGCGAGCAGCAAGAAGAAGAAGAACAAGGACAAGAAGAAGCGGAAGAAGAAAGAAGCTGCCGCCGCCGCTGCTGCCGCAGCGAAAGACTCGAAGACGTCGCCGTCGCAGCAGAAAGCGCAGCAACAACAGGCAAAGAAGAAACCCGAGCCTGTTGCTGTTGTTGCTGTGTCGAAGGCGTCCAAGCACTTTTTAGACGAAGACGAAGACGATGATGATGATGACGACGACTTTGACGACGAGGAGCTACCAGACGAGTTCAAGATGGACGCGGACGTTAACCACGCCCCCGAGCAAGAAGAGATCGATCGCGAGGTGGAGGAGTTCCGCCTGCTGCTCGAGAAGATCAACACAGACTGCAACATGCGCAAGCGCAAGAAACTGGTGCTCCCGCCTGGTGCGTTTACCAACATGGCGTCTGTGGGCACCATGTGCTAACAGCTGTCGTCTCCCGATCTTGTTGGATGGATCCGCGCGTGGAGAAACGAAAAGACAAACAAAAAAGCAACAAAGTCAATCTCGCCGCGGAACGAGAAGAAGGAGAAGAAGAGCTTTATGTATACAAAGAGAAAGGGTATCAGCATGTCAGCCCGGGAGGAGCCCAAAGCAAGGAACGAAGAGTGCACAACAAGCTAGGAACATGCAGATTATGGGGCACCAATGCACACGCCACAGAGATGGTGATATGCGAGAAACAGATAAGATACAAGTGGCACCGACGATTTTTCATTCAGACTTCTGTTGCTATCATGCAGGCAGAGGAGCCAGTGGGTGAGCTCCATGTGTCTATTGAGTTGATCCATCCGTCCACCCTTGCGGGATCCAAAAGATCTCTTTGTGGGAAGTGGCGTCACGCAACACCAACTCCCCGCCATTTTGGTGGAGTCGACCGATTTTTCGCGGATGGCGCGCCAAAAATCGGGTAAAAGTTGTCCAATCTCAGTACAAATCGTGGATTTCCACCCGCTAAAGTACGATTGTTTTAGTGGGCTTGCTTCGCCGTCTGTTCATTGTTCAATTTGAAGTTTGCTTCGCAACAAGCAACAAACAAGCAAACCAACAAGTGGTAATGGTCGCGCAACCTCGAACAACTGCGCGGCGCTCGTCCAGGCAGCAACAACAGCAAGAGCAAACCAGCGCAAACAACAATAACATTGTTGTTGTTGTCAGCAAAGACCAAGTCGATGAAGACCAAGAAGAAGACGATGATGATGAAGATGACGAGCCCAGCGGCGATGCGTGCAGCGTCTGTGGCGCGGCCAACCTGCGCGTGATGGTCACGTGCACTGCGTGCGCGCAGCACTTCCACTTGGGCTGCACCACGCCCGCGCTACGGCGGCGGCCCGTGCTCGCGAGCGCCTGGCACTGCGCAGCGTGCGTGCAACCAGCAAGCACAAACACCAGCGTGAGAGCCCAGCGAAGCGCAAAGAACACGAGGGCAACCACCGACGCTAACGCGGATGAGAAGAAACTGCAAGTTGCAGTGAAGACTAAGCCTGTGAAGACTGAGCCTGCTGCTGACAGTGGCGCATACGGCCGCACTATGCGCAAGCGAGGTGTTGCTGCCGCTTCATCCCAAGCGACTACTCCAGTGGCTTTGAAGACTGAGTCTGTGAGTGATGGCGAACCAGAGCCGCCGAAGAAGAGTCGACGCACTGCGTCTGTCGCTGCCGTTAAAACAGAGAGCAACGAACCTGCTGGAGTTGTTGTCAAAGCTACTAAAGCAGCTGCGTCTGTGAAGAGTGAGGCTGTGAAAAAAGGCAAGCAGCCGAAGTCTGCAGCCGCCTCTATCAAAGTGTCGATCAAGTCCAATCGCGCGACGCAGACCACCAACAGCAGCAAGAAACCCTCTGTACGAGCCAGTAAGACCGCCAAGAAGAAAGCGTTTACAACCGACAGCGAAGATGACGATGAGGTCGACTCTGGAGGTGACGACGACGGCGACAGTGATTTCAAATCCGACGACGCGTCCAAGTCGGACGACGACGACGACGATGACGTGAGTGTCGCCAGCGACGACGAGTTTGTATCAAGCAACAAGAAGCTCCCCACTCTCAAGACGACGCCCAAGAAGACGACCAGCAGCAAGAGCCAGAAATCGCCAGCAAAAGCAAGGAAGAAGCGCACTACCAAACCCGCCAGTGGCAGCGCGCCCGCTGGTACTGAGAACGGTGCCAATGGCAACGACGACGCGGACTCGATGGATCTGCCCAACCAGGGCCAAGAGGGAGACGAGGAGGGAGACGAGGAGGAAGAAGTGGAAGTAGAAGTGTACTCGGGTCCACGGTACTACATCGAGTATGCCGCCAACAATCGCGCCAAGGTTCGTGACCAATGGTTGCAAAGTTGATCTCTTTGATCTATTGCGTTGCGTGCTAACCTGCTTCTCCTATTTGTCATTGTCTTTGTTTTTGTCTTGTGACAACAGTGCAAGCAGTGCGAGGAGAAACTGATAAAAGACACACTGCGCATTGGCGTGCGCGTCAAGCACTCGATCTTTGGCCTTACGACATATTACAAGGTTGGTTTCCCCCAGCTTTTTTGTATGGGCTGACAGGTGTGTTATCTATCATGTGCTGACTGTGCTCTGCTGTTGTATCTTTCTCTGTGTAGCATCTCCACTGCACGCAGATCTGCTTGTCAACCGCTGCCAAGGAGGCTCAAGAGAACGCTGAAGCAGCTGAAAGTCTCGCTATAGCTCCTATTAAGGCAGAAAGTCAGTCTGAACGCAACGCCTCGGATGTTAAAGAAGAAACCGGTGACAAGAAGCCACTCGAGCCCATCCAGGGCTTCTCGTCGCTGACAAAAGCAGACCAAGCAGTTGTTCGTGCGCACATGACCAAGATCGAAGACGAAGGGCTGCTCGATGAGCGTCTCGCGATCACGGAGGACCACTACAAGAAGAAGACGCGTATGCCTGAGAAAGAGCCGTCGCCGTTCCTGATCGTCCCTCTGTTGCCGTACCAGCGCGAGGCGCTTGCGTGGATGACAGCGCAAGAGAAGAGCGACTACAAGGGCGGCATTCTTGCGGACGAGATGGGCATGGGCAAGACGATCCAAGCCATTGCGGTCATTCTAGAGAACGTCCGACAGAAGGACGATGTCCCTGGTACAACTGGTAATGGGAAAAGCAAAGCCAAAGCCAAAGCGAAGACCAATGCGCCTTCCATTCTCCGAGGAGGTACGCTCGTAGTCTGCCCTGTGGTCGCCGTGATGCAGTGGAAGAGCGAGATCGAGCGGTTTGTGGAGCGCAACCACCTGTCGATCTACATCCACCACGGCCCCAAGCGTTGCGCGATTCCGGAGAAGATCGCGTCCTACGACATTGTGCTCACGACGTACTCGATCATTGAAAATGAGGTGCGCAAAACGCTCGGGTGGGACAAAGTGCCGTGTAAGTACTGCAAGAAGAAATACCTCCCGGACAAGCTTATCCTGCACAACAAGTACTTTTGCGGTCCGAATGCCAAGAAGACTGTGCTGCAGGATAAGCAGCGCTCGAACAAGCCCAAGCGGAAGAAAGCGGCAGGCGAAGAGGACTCTGATGACGAAGCATTCTACCCAAAGAAACCAGCGCCGAAAACCAAGCCACGTGGGAAAGCTAAAGCAAAAATTATTGACGACAGTGACGACGATGACGACGATGAGCCTGTCGTGTTGAAAAAGTCGACATCCAAGTCGCCGCTGCACCAAATCGACTGGACGCGCATCGTGCTGGACGAAGCGCACTACATCAAGGACCGTCGCAACAACACTGCCCGAGGGGTCTTTGAGCTCAAGTCGGAGTACAAGTGGTGCTTGACAGGTGTAAAGCTTGAGTACCATGTCTCTTGTCTACTCAATTGCGAGTTGCTGACGATGTCTGGTTGCTTGTTTTGTTTGTAGGAACCCCGTTGCAAAACCGTATCGGCGAGCTCTTTTCGCTCATCCGGTTCCTCCAGATCAAATCGTACGCCTACTACCACTGCAACAAGTGCGAGTGCCAGCTCTTGGATTTCCAGTACGTTCGTTCATTCGACAACAGTTGTCTATCGCATATGTCCACGCTATTGACTTGCTTCATGTGTTTTTGTGCGCGTCTTTATCTGGATGGAAAGCTTCCCAGACGGCAAGTGCGAACTTTGCGACCACACAGCGATGCAGCACTACTCGTTCTTCACAAAGAAGATCGTGATCCCGATTCAAGCGTACGGCTACGTCGCCGAGGGCAAGATCGCGATGCTCCGTCTGCAGAACGAGGTGCTTCAACACGTAAGTTAACCTCCCTACCTAGCACGCTCGACTTGTGTTTGCTGAGTAACTTGGGCTAACCAAACTTTCGTGCTTCTCTTTAGATCCTTCTGCGCCGTACGAAAGAGGGCCGTGCCGACGACATTTGTTTGCCTCCAAAGCTTGTGCGTATCCGCAAGGATCACTTGGACGAGCGTGAGAACGACTTTTACGAAGCGATCTACACACAGAGCCAAGCGCAATTCAACACTTACGTGTCCTCGGGGACGCTGCTGAACAACTATGCGCACATCTTTGACCTGCTGATCCGTCTTCGCCAGGCGGTGGACCACCCGTACCTCGTGATCTTTTCGAAATCGAACCCGGCGCTGCAGCTGCCTGCTTCGTCGACTTCGGGGACCAATTTTCGACCAGTGGTTGAAGAAAAGCCGCTGCTTTCGACCCAGCCAGATGGAGACAATGACGGTAGTGATCAAGAGCGGCCGTGTACGATCTGCCACGAGGACATGGAGGATCCTGTTGTCGCCAAGTGCGGCGACGGTTTCTGTCGTGAGTGCGTGAAGGAGTTCATCGAATCTCTGCCTGTTGGTGCAGAGGCGACGTGCCCATCTTGTTCCAAGCTGCTCACAGTCGACCTCGAGCCTAAAGTCCCAGAAATCGATGACGAGGAGGAAGAAGGAGGCGCAAATGGCGAGAGCCCGAAGTCAGCAAAGAAACCCCAGCGCGCTGCAGTCGACCTGTCGAGATACCACAAGACGAGCATCCTGCATCGTATTTCCGACATGCACGCGTTCCAGACGAGCACGAAGATCGAAGCGCTCATGCAGGAACTGGAGCTCATGCGTCAGCGCGACCCGTCGGGCAAGGCGATCATCTTCTCACAGTTCGTCAACATGCTGGACATCATCCAGCACCGACTGCAGCTCGGCGGCGTGAAATGCGTGAAGATGTCGGGCAACATGTCGATGGACTTGCGCGACCGGACGATCAAGGCGTTCCGCGAAGACTCGTCGATCACCGCGTTCCTGATCAGTCTCAAGGCGGGCGGTGTCGCACTCAACCTGACCATCGCTTCCCAGTGCGTTGCTTGGACCTTTTGTGGTGTCATTGCTTTGGGAATGATTTGTTGTCTGACTGATGCTCTGTTTTCTTTTTCTTGTGTGGTGCTTTAGCATCTTCTTGATGGATCCGTGGTGGAACCCGGCGGCGGAGAACCAGGCGATCGACCGCACGCACCGACTGGGGCAGTTCAAGCCGATCCAGGCGACGCGCTTCATCATCGCCGGCACGGTCGAGGAGCGCATCCTCAAGCTCCAGGAGAAGAAGCGGCTGATCTTTGAAGGCACCGTTGGCGCGAGCGTGAGTGCCGTGTGTCGTCTCACTACAGAGGACCTGCGCTTCCTGTTTTCAAGGTGATCAATCAATGTGGACACACTACAAATTTCTTGAAAAGTGACCAGCCAAGATGGACACATTGTTAGAAGACCAACCAAGATGGACTCAACAAGAGTGGACATTGGTTTGGTTGGGCTTACTGTATTGGAAAAATTGATGTGCTCTTAGTGTTTTCTCTCACTTTCTCGTCTTCAAAAGCGCGTGGAGGGGAAAGTTGGTTCGTACACTAAACAAAATAATTACAAGCTGCAAAAACAATATAACTATGGGCAGGCAGTTCTCAAGTGTCAATCACAAAAAACAAAGCAAATAGAGAAAATGGACAAAACACTTTGGAGAAAAAGAGGACCAGTCAGCCATCCATCTCGTCAGGGCGAGAAGCCAGTCGAGTGCTGAAGATTCCCACCGAATGCGAGCGACATGGCCTTGGCAGCAGCTTCTTGTTGTTGCTGCTGTTGGTATTGGCGGTACGGTGACTCCACGTTCTGCTGCTGGTGCTGCTGCTGGAGGTGGTGGAAGTTCATTTGCAGGTGGCTCATGTTCGTGCCTTGTGCTTGAAGCGCCATGCTATGGAGCCCAGCTGCGTGCGCGTGCTGTCCAGCCAAGAACTGGTGCGCATGGTGCATCGCCTGGAGCTGCTGCTGCTGCTGTTGGTGGTGATGGTGGTTCTGCATGTACATGCGACCACCAGCACCACCTGCACCAAAGTCTTCTGTCCCCATCATCAGGTGGTGGTGGTGGTGCGTGTGTGAGTGAGGGTGCATCATCTGCTTCTTGTGGTGGTGCTGTGGCTGCTTTGGCGCTGGAAAAGTCTCAGGCTTGCCACGATTCACGCCTGAGCTCACAAACACCAGTGGGCGGTACGACTCGTGCTTCTCGAGCAGACTCGAGTTCTGGAACCGCGTGATCATCGCTTGCTTGCCCTGCAGACGCGCGTAGGAGATCGCGCAGACCTTCTCGCTGTTGAAGTTGGTCCATTTCTGCGAATCAAACTCCTTGTAGAACGGGATGATGTTCTCCGCCTCCATAAAGTTGATAAACGCGTACCCCATGTTGCACTTGTTCTTGAAATCGATTGGCAGGTAGAAGAAGTCGTAGTTGCCGCGGTGGCGCTGGTTGATCTCCGAGAGTAGCATCTGCTGCGTGTACTTGTTCGGAATGTTGCGGATCATGAGCGTCGTGCGCTTGTCGTCACCCGACGCGACGCGCTCGATCGACAAGCTGAACTCGCCGATACCCTGGTCGTTGCGTCCGGTCACAGTGTGCATCCCTGGGTTGTTGTTGCCGCTGTGGCTACTGGTGTGGAAGCCACTAGCAGCCCCGCCACCACCACCACCACTGCTCGACAGATTCCCACCATGTGGGTGATGATTGTTGCTGCCACCACCAAAGCTCGAACTGCTGGATCGAGAGAAGCTCGGGTCGCTCCCGCTTCGCACTGGCGCGCCGTACTTGTTAGATGCCCCCGAAGCGTACATCAGCCGCTGTTGCAAATGCTGCTGGTGGAATACCGAGCCAACAGTCGCAGCACTTGTTTGGTGTGGATGTTGACTTGTTTGCTGAGCACCAAGATGGCTGCTTGACATGTACGGTGGAAACGTCCCAGAACCAACCGCGATCGCCGCGGTCATTTCAGTGGTGTACGGGTTCGCATAATGGCCATGATCCGCAAACGTAGATGGCGATGAAGCGCCCCCAGACGCTAGTGATCTCGCTGACCCCAAACCGATCAATGACGAAGAGCTACTTCGTGGTCGCATTGACGACGATGACGACGACGAGGAGCTCCCCGACCAAAGCTGATGATGGTGATCGTCCGAGAGCGCCGAGGTGCTACTCCGCATCTGGTAGATGCCGCCATCAAACGGAGACGTCGCACGCGCACTAGCACTACTTGCTGCTGGCTCAAGGCCACCACTGCTACCACTGACTACTACGTTTTCACTCGACATATCCAGGAACGACGGATTCAACGGCGACGACGATGTTGACGTAGGCGATGAAGTTAACAATGACGCCGTGCTGGATGAGAAGCTCGTTGGACGCGGGCGAGTAGCTCCATGGTCGAGACTCGACATGCGGGAAGCAGCCACAATGTTGTCGAGGTGTTCCTGGAAAAGCTGGATCTTTGTCATGTCGAGCGTCGGAGGACTCGTTCGCACTGCAGAGATCGAGCTCCCGCTTGCATGAAATGAGGACGAGAGCCCGCTGATCGCAGCGGGCACGTCACGCGCATCGTTGTATTCCAAGATGTACTTGCTCGAGTTGATGTCGTTCTGGAGCACGCTCGCGACCTCGCCATAGCGAGAGCAAAACTGGCGCATCTCGGTCGACGACGCAGGCGCACCATTCAATTTCACCATCAACGTTGCACAGTTGGCTTCGTCAGGAAGCTCGTACGGCAGACAGAAATGCATCACTTCGCTGCCAGGGAAAGCACGCGACGACGGGCTGAAACTCTGTATCGAACATTGTCTTGAGCCACTTGCTGTTGTTGGGTCCTGATTGCCCGTGAACCAGCTTTTCACGGCTCCGATCGCGCACTTGAGTTCAAAGTACGTGAAGAAAAGCAGCCCATCAGCGGCGAATTCGTCACGGATCCTCGCGACGCTTCCAAAATTCTATAGTAGCAGGTAGGAGCGCAACAACAGTGTTCAATAACGCAGGTATAATGAATCTACGGATAGTAACAATTCACCACTTACATTCAAGCTGTCGTTGATCCGCTGGACGTCGGCTGGATCAAACGACCCATTCGTGCTCTTCACGAGAATGTGACGGGACGGGAAATTGGTTTTCATCGCCTTCCAGAGCTCCATGATCGGCGATGGTGACGTTGACGATCTGCCCGCACCACTTGTTGCCCCAGAATTCGGCTCCTGCCACAGGTCGGATCCCAGCACAGTGTGTGATCTTAGAGAAGTGTAGTCCGAGTAACTCCGCGGCCGCTGCGCAAACACGTTTGGCGATGTCTTGCTCGGGATTTTCGTCTCTTCCTGCTAACAACCAATATTGACAATACAAATGATCAGGTTTTCCATTTTATGATATGAATTGCAGTATTGCAGTATTGCAGTATTGCTGGTTTCGTACCTGGGCTGGCGACACAAACGCCAGCGACTGGAGTGACTTGGAGATTGAATTGAGCGGCAGGTCATCGTCTCCAGAGGCCGCGCTGGTCGCTGCTGTTGTCGAGTCAATAGACAGCGAGCGCAGGTTGCGCCACTATGATCACACACATAACAACACGTATTGATCAGTGCACGCACAGAC
>JAASGK010000677.1:0-18295 GCA_023334195.1 Globisporangium emineosum
GTGGTAGCAGGCACGTGGAGGTTTTTGGACCAACCAGACGTTGATCTTTTTGCTCTTGCTCCGCACCAATCGCAGCTCAATTTCGGTATGCTTCTGAAGCAACACACGTAGATAATTAGGGTCAAACCACAGCAATTCATGACATGCGCACTCGTGTTCACCCACCTCTGACATGCGGCGGAGCTGACATCCCAGCACACCTTCGATGTCTACATCGGAAATGATTGTCACGTCGATGCCTTTGTCGGCACGATCAAGAAGCGCGTTCGCGAGCTGTACCATACATGCACACGTGAGTATCAATACGACGCCCATGAGGTAAAGAGATGGACATAGAGCTGCATCTTACTGTCACGTTCGTGAAGATATACATACACATGACAATCCTCTTTCTCGCCGTTCTGAGAGCGCTGCAGTATCACGTCATTGACATTGACAAATTGGCTGATTGGTTACTTGCATTTTCCACACATTTAGTGATGCACAATACTCTCACACGCTACTCCCACTGGCACTGTGTGTTATATCTCTCACTCAGAGCTTACGCGTCGTAGCACGTGTTGCCAAACTGCGGTGCGAGCGAGCTCGTGATCACGTTGTTAAGGATCGACTTGAAGAGCTTCTGGAGGATGTCGATGACTGTGTTGTACACGCTGCCCTTCTTGTTCACCTCCGCGGCCGAGAAGTTGAGCAGCTGCTTGCCGAGCTCCGTGATGAGCGGGCCGGAGGTGCTGAAGTGCACGCCGAGGTTCGCGATCGACTCGAACGAGATGCCCAGGTCCAGCACCGAGACGCTCGTGAATCGCTTGAGCAGGCGCGTCAACAGCGTGTCGAACTGACTCGTCAGCGCGGCGATGAGGATGTCGCTGACTGTCACGTTCTTGCAGACGCTCGAGGCGACGCCGGCGGCGCACGCGACAAGGTTGAGCTCCGTGTTGGCGCTGAGCGACGGCTTGACGATCGACAGGTCCACGTCAATGTCCACGGTGGCCGGTGGGCACGTCGATGGGTTCAAAATGTTGGTCCAGCAGATCTCGTACCACTTGTGGTTGAGCTGCTGGATCTGCAGTGTGATCGTGCCGTCCACGGTGACCGTGCCGTTGATGTCCGCGGCGACGACCACCGAGTTGGCTGACGATACGTTCAGGTGCTTTGGCAAAATGTTCTGCACGCCCGTGACGTTCAGGCTCTTGATGATCGGTGTGAGCTCAAAGTCGAGGCCGAGTACGGAGAACGGCACGACCGACACGGCCGAGTTGGTGACCGTGATCGCTGACGGGATGTTGGTCTTCAGGAGCCCCGACTGGATCGCGATGTCGATCACGGCGTTGAGCGACTTGATGTCCGTGGCCTTCTCCGTGAAGTTGAGCGGCACGCACGCCGGCTTGGTGGCAGTCTGCGCCTCCACGGCGGCGGAACCGAACACGGTCGCGCAGAGCGCGGCAGCAGCGGCGTAGAAGAAGAACTTGGCCATCTTGGGGGAGAATCTCAATTGGGGCTTGCTTGAATGGGAGCTGGAAGATTGGATTATGAGCAGCTCCAGGGATTGCGACCGCAATGCAGAGGGCGATTTGTAGCACCTGATGAGCTGAGATGGGATTGGATGAGATGAGAGAGATCAAGGAAGAGAGGCCGAGAGCCTCAACGACTTGCGAGAGAGCACCGTGGCACCAGTGAGCTTTGATTGGAACCGAAGGATTGAATGACAGGCTTCAAAGCCTTCAAGCTGCCAAGGTGTCCGATCTGCGTCACGCGCGGCAGTCACAGCCAAAATGAATGGGAATGATTCGATCGATCACATCATGCCCATGGATGGGGTTCATCCATTTCGCTAGAGTCCCTTCCATACAAAACTCAAGATGTCCAAGTCTAAGAGACCTGGCTGCTGGCTTTGGGATCCCACTTGCAAGCAATCGAATTCGAGTCCCACAATAGAAACATGACTGTGAGCTGATTGGAATGCGAGGTGTGTACCTGCG
The DNA here is from genome assembly GCA_023334195.1 of Globisporangium emineosum. NCBI lineage: Eukaryota > Oomycota > Peronosporomycetes > Pythiales > Pythiaceae > Globisporangium > Globisporangium emineosum. Next base: position 1,980 of record JAASGK010000677.1, read on the forward strand.
ACATGCGAGCGCTTCAACAACACTGAGAGCATTTTGATCTGCGGGCTTGTCATCGTCCACCTCTTTGTATTGTTATCCACCATAGTGAAATTTCCGAGGTAGGCTTCGAAAATGTGACTCTGGTGATTTGATTGGTTGGATAGAACCTGCCAGGATGCCGAAAGGATCCATTCGAAGACTTCACAACGCAACGGTCAAGCCTTTGAGCACTTCGCAAACGGCAAACGGGTGTTCAGCATTCATGGAGTGCGTGTCATCTCAATTCCACCAAAGACAAGCAAGTTGCGGTGGCTCCAATCCCCAAACTCCCCAACGGAGTTGACAGTGCTGCAAATAGGCTAACATTGTGGTGGCGTCGCGTAACCGATTTAAACATCGGTTATGTGACCCAAAGTGAAGAGGTAAACTATTAAAACAGTCTGGATCCCGAATGGGATATGTTGCTCGAAAGTGATGGGTTGCTGTTGCTCCAGCAACAGGTTGCACGAACGTGAAATCCCTTCCTTGTTGTTTGAATGTAACGTCAACTGCGATGTCGTACGAATGTCGTTACTTTCTCGGTTGCTTGAATGTAACCCAACTGATGCTTGTCATTCTTGCTGCTCGGCAACAAACAACAGGAACAGAGAGAAGCATAACGAGATGACCAGCGCGACGAGCAACCCCGTGCGCTACGAGATCGCGAACGGCGACTTCTGCGGCTTCCTCAAGGGCTTCTGGAAGCGCAACCTCGAGTGGCGCCACTTTGGCGGCAGCTTCAAGCACCTGCGCTCCACCAACAACGTCGTCTTCATCGAAGAAGATCTCGACGCCGCGCACCAGCCCAACACACAGTGCGTACTGCACAGGAAGCGCCCCGACTGGATTCTACTGCGCTATTGCTCCTCTGCCTGCATAGAAACCGCTGGTGTGCTGACATTTACTGTGTGTGTGCGCTTATTGACAGGTTCCTCAAGTGGTCGTTTGGCCGAACGCACAAGAAGCAGGATCTCGTCAGCGCGTACACCATCCAGGTTCGCATTTGCTACTATTCAAAGGAAGCTGTGTGTGTGTGCGAATTACAAAGGCTAACGGTCAAACGAATGCAGTTTATCCCCGATGAGCAGGGCACGTTCATGGAATGGAGCTTCGAAGGCGTGACGTGCCACGGCGTGTTCAAGCCCGAGTCCAGCGTCGCGATCTTCAACTTCTGCTTGCAAGAGTCCATGGTGACGATCACCTACCGCATCCTCGACCCCAACAGTACGCTTTTCATGCTTTCTTTTGATGTAAACAATGTTGATTGGGAATACTCACTTTGGTGGATCGTGCGTGTTTGCATGTGATTTAGCGATGGCTGTGTGCATCGTGGACGTCGACAGCGAGCACACACCGACGATCCAGTATGGCAACATGTACGTCTCGCTCCAGCAGCAATGCGTCCGTCCAAACTAATGCAAGTGGCTCATTGGTGCTCTCTCTGTGGTGGCTCAGGTATCGCATCGATCCGTCCAAGTACGACAAGGATGTTGACGAGTGAGTGGACTCCACCGTTGTTGTTCTCCTCCAACATTTCCGTATACCGTTAAATATTTTTTACACGCCACCAAATATTTTTTCTTTTTTAGAGTAGTACAATATTTAAGATACTAGGTTCCAGACACAACACATAATAATATATGAGAGACCTCTCTGTACTCGCACAACCCTTTGACCACCAAAGCCATTTGACACACAAAATGGCTCGAGCGAGAGCGTCCGTGGCGATTGGCGCCACGTTCGCGTGCGACGACGCGCTCGAGCAGCCGCTGCAGCTGCTTCTGCGAGAGGTGCTGCTGCGTTTCGATAGCTACAATAGTACCGTCTCGCTCTCTATCTGTCTCTCTCTCTCTGCGTGCTCACTGTTGCTACTTGCTCTTGCTTGCAACAGGCCGTCAATGGCAGTGATGCCCGCGTGGACGTCCAGTGGCTCCCGTACGGCAGCACGGCGCAATTGAGCGCCTGGGCTTCGTCACTGCTACATGGAGGTTGTGGCGGTAATGCATCAGTGGATCTCGTCGTTCTGCTGATCCGCATGAGCGATCTCGAGGCTGCGCACCCGGAACTCGCGTCTTCAGCATCGACACCGTCAACCTCATCATCGTCCATTCTCGATCAGCTGGTGAACGACTTGACTCTCTATGACGCGACAGAGCAGCTTCCACCGCTGATGTTCATCATGACGCCGTCACCACCAGACCAGCAGCTCAAGTTCGCTAGCGCTGAGCGTGAATTCCTGCAACGGGTCGGCGAAAAACCGCATTCAAAGATCCATTGGCGGTCGTCAAGCCAGGTTCTGGACCTCTTCAAGTCGCACAATGGCCCACAACGGGCGTTCTATGACCGCAAGTCCGACCAGCTCCAGCACGCGCCGTACACGCAGCGCATGCTGAACGTGCTCAGCCTGGAGCTCTGTCGCCAGCTCTGCCGCCTGTTCCGCTCAACAGCCAGCAAGAAGAAAGTGATCGTGCTCGACTGCGACAACACGCTCTGGGGCGGCGCGGTCGCAGAAGTTGGCGTGCGGGGCATCGCGCTCACAGCGGAGTTCCTGGATCTGCAGCGCTTTGTTGTCGAGCAGCAGCGAGGAGGGATGCTGCTTTGCTTGTGCAGTAAGAACGTCGCGAGCGACGTTGTGACCGTGTTTGAGCAGCGGAAAGACGACTTGGTGCTCCAGTTGCAGGAGCACATTGTGCTCATGAAGGTCAACTGGCAGGACAAGTCCACCAACATTGAGGCGATCGCAAAAGAGCTCTCACTAGGTACAATAGCACAACTCGTGAGTTGTGTGCAATGCTTAGACTCTACTCTAACTAGCCTCTTATGTATGTCTCCATCTATTAGGTCTGGACTCACTCGTCTTCATTGACGACAACCCGGTCGAGTGCAGTGAAGTGGCGTCCAAGTTGCCGATGGCGACGGTGATCAACGTTCCCTCTGGGCCTAGCTTTTCATCAGGTTTCCTCGACAGGCAGTGGGTATTCGATGACCCCATCCAGAGTTCTGCTCAACAGACGGGTGCAACGAAGGAAGACACCAAGCGCACCCAGCTTTACAAGCAAAACCTGCAGCGCAACCAGCTGCTAGAGGCGTCAGGCTCCCACAAGGCGTTTCTGAGCTCTCTTGGCGTCAAGATCGTCTTTGAAGACGTCGTCAAGCCAACAAATGATACTGCTAGTGGCGATGATGCTACTGCACCGGACTCGTCTTTCGCGAGAGTGCTGCAGCTTCACGGCCGCACAAACCAGTTCAACATTGCGACGTCGCTCTCGAGAGCGTTGACAGAAGATCAACTCGCATCGTATGCTGCTGGAGCATCACCAAGCAACACCTCCGGCGTGCCCTCTACTTCTGCTGCTTTCTGTGCGCATGTGACCGACCGCTTCGGCCATTACGGACTCGTGAGCGTGATTCTATGCCGTCTTCAAGATGACATCGATACTTCTAGTCCCAACCGTCTTCTTCAAGTAGACAGCTTCCTGCTGAGTTGCCGCGCTCTCAACCGCGGTGTCGAGCATGCGATGGTCCGGAAAGTCGCAGAGATTGCAGAGGACCTCAGAGCACAAGCAATCGAGTTTTCCTGGGAGCCAACCGATCGGAACGAGCCGGCGAGGCTATTCTTCGCTTCACTATCGGATTTCTCCTTCAAGACAAACAGGCACAGTGCCAACGGAGAACAAGAACACAAGTACCGAGGGGTAACTCTGAGAGACGAGAAACTGAGTTGGAGCGCAAAATCGAAGGGCAAATGGGTAATCGACACGTGTAAAGCCGCGCAAGTGGCTTTCCTTAAAGTTGAGAATGAGAGCGAATACAAACAGGAAGAGGAAGCCAAGCCAAAGGACCAGCTGCACCAACCTTCAGCAGTATGGACGACGACAATGCGAGCAATAGCCTCTCGTCTTGTGACGAAGTTGGCTCGGATTTTCCAGTCGATTCTCGTCAAGATTGCCGCACGCATTCTTCCGAAATGGCTCGTGTCGTTCCTCAGTGCTCGCGTGCGTACCTCCAGTACCACGCTTCAACAGCAACATATTTCGGTACAAGCCGATCAAGTGGGTCTGAAGCTTTGTCAGGCGTTTCGTGAGCTTCAAAGTCTGAACACATTCGTCGCAAAGCACACAACACTCCCGCAAGAAGAAGGCGGAGGAGGCTCTGTAAGTCCATCAAGTGGTGGAGAAGGGATCGGCACTGCCACCAGCGAAGACGTGGTGCTCGACGAGCAAGAAGCCAGCAAGTTTCGACGCAAAGCACGCCACCAGACCAAGCTCGCGCTGCTGAATCACCTGAGCGAAGAGAACTCAGACGTGATTTGGTCGGCGAACCGAAGGGTTTTGGATAAAGATGCCGATATCCATAATGATGGAGTAAATGGCACCATTGCCCAGCAGAGCGTTCCAGATGGTTTTGGTCTTGATGTTGCTGGCGACTCGAGCGACATCCTCATTCTCCAGCAGCATCTCTCATGTTCAACGCCACAATGCGAAGCCACCATCCAAATGCAGAGTTTATGTAGCTTCCAGCGATGCCGCACGTGTTGCTACAAGATCCAGCGCCTCGTCGCGCGTTTAGAGCAGAATTCACATGCCAAAGCGAGGCAAACGGCGATTGAGGCGCTCGCGGAACAGTTCAGTATGGCCATTGAAGATGTCCCACCTGTGAATGAAACTGGACTTTGTCCAGGGCACCAGAATGCAAGGCGACGACAATAATGATAGACAAAAACAAATACTACAGCTAGATGTCCCAAGTAGTACAGCGTTAGAGTCATGCATCTGATAATCACAAAGCTATCTCTTCTCCCTCATCATCTCCATCTGGAGTCGCGGCGCCCGAATCTTCGTCGGACCCTTCATTGCGACGATTACGACTACGAAGGCGCTTAGGAAGTGCCTCTTGCTGACTTGCCTCGGGCTCGGACTCTGATTCGTCCACAATGGGATGTGGGTGCCGGTTGTTCCGGTCCGGGTGGTCCCAGACGTTGTTGTGGTCTCCGTGAAGGGATTCGTACTTGGCCACCCAGAGGCATGCCTTCAGTGATCGGCTTCCCGGTCGGAACTTTGGAAACTTCTCCTTCACTTTCGCTGCGATGTCGCGCAAGTTGGTCAGTAGACGGGGCTGTCCTTCACGCTGCTGCTGGAGTCTGCTGCCGCTGTCTCCTTCTCCTTCGGTCTGATTGATCACGTTTCTGATGCACATGCGGTGGTTGACAAATTCACACTTGATCACCCTCCGGTAGATCCGAACGAGCGCCGACTCGGCAATGAGCTCGAGGTCTTCCAGGGCCACGACGCCTTCATAGCCGTTCATTTTGCACACGTCCAGCGCCAGATTCGCCAACTCTCGGGTCTCCAGGAACACGAAGAGCTTGCGCATCACCACTTTCATGCTGTGGCGAAAGTACTTGAGCACTTTCCGTCGCAGTCGCAGCAGCGCACTGGCCTTGACACGCAGGACGATCTCCACTTCATGGTGCTTGGGGAAATGCACGTGGGACGCAGCGATCTGGACCTTCATCTGCTGGATCGCGTCGTCGACCATGGGGCTGGTCACGGAGAACGGCATGCGTGCGCGATTCGCCGCGTGGATGTGCGGTTGGACGAACTTGGCCAGGAACGTCTCGTAGCGGAGCAAAAGCCCCGGGTGGCCGTACGCGAACTCGTTCCTCGCCCAGCGGATGAGAAAGAATCGGTGCGCGTTCTCAACCTCCATCAGGGTCGGCACGATCACATTGTCCAGCGACATCTTGTTCAGTGTCTCGACCACAAACGTGTAGATGTGATTGATCGGCGCCTGGCGGTCCTTGAACGCCACTTCTTCGACCAGGTTCACGTACAGCGGCAGCGCCATCTCGTGCTTCTTGGGCTTTGGCAGCGGTACAAGGGATCCGCTCTGCTGCTTGACTTGCTGGTGCTCTTCTTCGATCTCGCGAGTCAGCGTGTCGTCGCGAACAGCGGCTTCAAGTGCCGCGATGAGCTCCTGGTCAATTCCATTCGTCAGGCTTTCGGTCGTCACCTCGACGTGAGCGTCGCTTGCGCCAATGGCGTTGGTGATCACATCCAAGCGCTGGATCACGTGCCCAGCTGCCAGTTGCTCTCCTCGAAACACTGGGAGCATGTCCGTGTTTGGCTCCAATTGGTGGACAATGTGCCGGAATGGCGCGTCGCGGAAGGCCACTGGTGGTACGCTCTGAGACGTTGTCTCCAGAACGCTTGCGATGTCTCTCGCTTTGTAGAAGCTACAACAGAACCAATCATGTACAAGTGTGGGTTAAACAAAACTATCAAGAGAACAGTAAAAGTTGACAATAGGTCCGAAACCAATACAACAAAGTGCACGTACGTACCTCCTGAATAACCGCATGTGCTCTGGCTTGACCGACTCGTGTAGCGTCTGCAGCGCAGCACACAACACCCGAACGATCGGCACACCATAGCCATACAACAGCCTTGCCACCACCGATCTGTAGATCAGCGCCTCCATCACCACATCACCATGAACAACATCTCCTTCTTCTTCTTCTCCCTGGTTCTGTGCTTGAATGATCGCTGCCACCTCACTTGGCTTGCGGGGATGCGCAAAGTACACGCGTGACCACCACGCTCGAGCCGATCCGATCTTCCGCAATTCCTTCAGAAAATTTCTAAGCTCGACTGCACTCGATAGCGCTTCGTCTCGCATCGCGATGAGAAGCTCCGCGAGCTGTCGCCACAGTGCCAGTGTGACTGCGGGCGCATGGAGAAGATAGAGATCTCCTCCACAGGCGTCGACGGCGTCGAGAAGCACGTGCACCAGATCAATCGAGGCAATCGATCCAGCGCTTGCGAGTTCCACGATCTTCTCGAGCGCGACTAGCGAGGACGGATCGTTCTTCAGCCATCGCAGGTACACTGAGACCTGGGTGTCCGTCGAGTCTGGGTAGTACATCTCCAGGAAGCCCACGAGCTGTATGTACCAAACCAATAGAAGATCAAAGTATGTTAGGAATACTACGTGAGGTATCCAGAGTAATGCTGTGCGCAAGACGCACCATCTTCGCAGCGTGCGGGTCCGAGTCATTCAGGTGATAAAAATTCTCCAAGTAGTCGCACGCCGTGTCGATTTCGCCCACGAGAACCAGCAGCTGCACGTAGAACTCGGTGAACTGCGCTGACGTTGGGCATAGAGACGCTGCGCGACGCAGCGCGCCTGCCGCTTCCTGAAAGAGGATGTGGACGCCAATCGACGTCTTGAAGAGGTATCTGCTCTCGATCAGCGACTCGATGCTCTGCTTGGATTCGGATAATTGAGACGACGAGGTAGCCCATTGGTTGATCCTTAAAGAAGGAGGTTTCTTTCGCTTCTTACTTCTTCTGTGGGAAGCATCGTACTGATCATCAAAGTCTTCCGATCCGCTCGACTCTTTTGCTCCCTCTTCTTCTTCTTCTTGGTCGATCTCTTCTTCCTCTTCGTCTTCCAGCTCTTCTTCGCGCTTGAGCTTCTCGCGGATCTCGCTCGACTCGATGAACAAGAGCCAGTAGCACAGGATCCCAAAGTTCGCGAGCAGGCGCGGATCTTCGTGGACGTCGAGCTACACAATTCGTGACGAGAAGTCAAACCGAGTTAGTCCACAGATTGACGAGTCATGCACGCAGGTCTAGATGATTTTAAAGGCACGTACGCTCTGGATCTCGTCCTTATAGAGGTGGTAGGCCTCGTAGAACTCGCCCTGGATGATGTAGAACATCCACAGTTCCTTCAACAGCAGCCGTTTCTATCAGCGATACACGCACACACAGTGAATTAGCCCACTTAGGTCTAAGCGGCATTGCGTCTCTATACAGATCGACACGCAGGTACTCACGTCCAGTCGGTCTTCCTGGATCGCCGCGAGGTAGAACTGCAGCAGGTCGTCTCGGTGCTCGGGGTGGCGTCGCAGGATCTCAAGGCTCGTCTGCCAGTAAACAAGACACACAGACGTCAACACACACAACCACAAAGCGCTTCATTGTGCATTGCAACTACAGACGCCAATTCGTTGTGTTGCACACAGTACCTGCACACAGAGCGCTGGCGCGAGCGTGAACCGGTGGTAGAGGAGCGAGAGCACTTTCGCGGCGCCGGCAAAGTCGCGCGCGCCGATCAGCTGCATTCCACAGATCACATATCATGCCACAGAAGTTCAGTATATGAGTCAGCGCGCTGATGTATACATCACACGCATCCCTACGAAAGCACTACGTATGTACCATTGGCAGTAGGTTGTCGAGCGTGTTGCGCAGCCGCGTGAGCGTGCCGAGTGCGCTCTCGCTGCGCGGGACTTGCCACTGGGTGTGGCGGCTGAAGTTCGTGGTCAGCAGTGCGCGCACCTGCCGGTCCCGGGTCTTGAGCGGCAGCGGCACACCCACGAGCATCGGCCGTGGCGGAGGCGCCTGCGCTGCTGCGTGGTCACGGCCATTGCGATCGCTCGTGGACTTGCGCTTGGTCTCGCCAGCCATTTCTTCTTGTGACAGCTCGTCTTGGAATGATGAAGTTACCGATGAGGGCTACTGTTGAGAGTGGAAAAGGTACACGCAAGCCATGATTTTGATTGGATGAAAACATATACGATGTTACAAAAGCAATTTCGGATAATAGATGATTTCCAACTAACCAGATACCACTTTGCTGGGTGGGTTCCATCACACATTTAACACCGTTTATTAGAGACCCGTTGCTGTCCAGGACTCAGGCAGGAAGCAACACGAGCACGAAAGTCTCAAAGTTCACACCTCGTCGCGATTTCATTCAAGTCAACTCGTTCCGGGTAGTACGCGTCCGCCCACTGGAACACGTCAAGATTGCTGCTCGAGATGGCGCAGGAAGCTGTCCTGCATGGGCTATCGCAGCGAGGCAGTATCTGTCGAACTTGAGGTTCGTGTAAGCCCACTGAACGATCTCCAGACGACCAGCGCCAGCACACTCGTCGACTATCCTGAGAGTAGTTTTCACTCGCAGAAGTGCGGGGAGCCGCTTGGCCATGTCAATATCGTCATTTTCCAGCACCGATTCTGACTTCCGCTCGACGAGAGTCTCGTCCTGGCTGAAGAGGTACTTCACGATTTCAAATCGACCCTTTTTGTCAATCGCGTACCATAGGGGAACTTTAGGCAAACAGGTGGTGGTTGGCTTGTGTTCTTCATCGCATACAGCCACGTAAACATTTCCAAGTCGTCGGATACTGTAGCTTGATACTGTAGCTTGAAGACCGACTCATCTGAGACTTCAAGGCGCGGGAAAAATATCCGCTCTCGATAGCGATCTCAGCGAGTTTCAGTGTGGAAAGTGCATTCTCCTTGCTGCCGAAAATCCACTCGAGCACGCACAGATTGGCCAGCGTTGGGGCTTCGTTGATGGCTTTCCCGGACAAGATCCCCCCCCTCCCCCCCCGTCGAGCACAACGAAGCAACGAGTATCCTCGCATCCTGTGCTCGGGCCGGCAACTTTGAAATGGTCAAGTGGTTTCACTCACTCCCGCTGTCACTAGGCATAGGCTGGCGGACCCATGAGACAGCTTCGGCGGGTCATCTGCACATCGTGCAATGAGTGTGTGAGAATCTCATGAGCGATGGACGCACCAAGGACATTATGAACGAAGCGGCAGCGAAGGGTCATCTCCATGTGGTCAAGTGGCTCCATGAGAATCGCTCGGAGGGATGTACCTCGAGTGCGATGGACCATGCTGTAAGGAACAACCACATGGGTGTCGTCAAGTGGCTGCACGCACACCGCACGGAAGGATGCGCAACGCAAGCCATGGTCTGGGCTGCACGAGAACCGCACATAAGGGGGTTCTACGCGGGCCATGGACAGCGCGGCAAAGGATGGACACCTCAACATCGTCCAGTGATTGCACAAGAACCGGAGCGAAGGGTGCGCGACGAAAGCGATGGGCCGTGCTGGTTCACTCAGTGTCGCTCAGTGGTTTCATACATACCGCTTGGAGGGGTGCACTGCCATCGCGATGGAGAATGTGACGAGCCTCGAGAACTTTGTAGTGCTGCTCTTCTTGCACTCGAATCGCTCCGAGGGCTGCATCAACAGCACAGTTGTGAACGCTGTCTTCAGCTACAGTCTCGAGATCCTCCAGTGGCTGTGCGTAAAACTACCCTGAACAAGTCGACTTGAGTGCCATTGCGGCACGGTACCGTTGGAACCCAAACGCGTACTTGTCTGCTCTAGTGAGCCAGTTACTAAGTCAGTCGCCACCAGCTTCGTCACCGACCCCGCTGTAACTGGAAGTACGAGTGCCTGGACTCACCACTAAAACGAAGTTCAACATGGTTGGCAACCAAGAAGCGTCACTGCGGACCAAACTTAAGCAGGACGGGGAAGAAGTGATGTGGTGAGGTGCTCTTATATACTTACTAAGTGGAGATGCCGGTGTTTGTCTGTGACCACATCAAGAGTAAGGCAAGTTGATATGAAATACTTAGTAGGAAACATGGACAAGAAGGAGGAATGACCCATCGTTTCAACCAACTATGTGGGTCAGTGCCACACCGACGAAGCTTTCCTATCCAATCGCGAGATGAGCTCGCTGAAGATTTGTTGCATGTTCTATCTCTCTGTAGGCTCGATTTTTTGTTATGAGCGTGTGCAAATTTGAAAATGAACTTCTTGCTCGTGTATTTTCCATCTTCACAAATCGACATGCTCATCAACAACCCGATGAACACTGATCTTAAACACTGGATGGAGAATGCATGGGGGTTAAAAGGATTCACATACATTGGAAGAACAGTACGAAAACGCATCAGCTACGTAAATGCACACTTGCCTGGGTTTGGGTTTGCTTCAAGGTTCCTCGTGTTCACGACTCCTACGCAGGATGCGACAATTTCGTCTTTTTACGGCAGTTGGAAGCGTCGTCAGATACACGAACTTGTTGTACGCACATGGACACACCTCCATGATGAGCCCCATGTTGAGCTGGATCGGGTAGTGTGCTTGCATCCACTGGAGCATCTCAAAGTGGTAGCTCTCGAGAGCGTAACGAGCAAACTCATTTGTGCAGGCGAGCTTGTAATGGTCGCGCAAGAAGAGTAGCTCATCAAACAACCTTCGCTTGCCGCGATTTCCATTGCGAATATCCTGCACCCTTCGGTTCGATTTTCATGGAGCCACTGAACCGCTTGCAGTCGAGCCCTGGTCATCGCGCTCGTCGCGCACCCTTCACTGCGATTCTCATGCAGCCACTTGACTATCTCCAGGTGCCCACCCGACGCCGCCGACCCCATCGCAATTGTCGTGCATCCTTCTGCGCGATTGCGGTGGAGCCACTTGACGATTTCCAAATGACCTTTCGAAGCAGCAACGTTCATTGCACCAGACGTGCATCCTTCCGACCGATGCTCATGAAGCCACTGCACAATCTCGAGATGTCCTTTCTGTGGAGCTCCGTCCATCGCATCGCTTGTGCAGCCTTCGCTTCTGTTCTCGTGGAGCCACTTGACTATGTGGGGATGGCATTTCTTCGCCGCGTCGTCCATGGCTTTTGTGGTGCACTTGGTTTCTATTCCATTCCCAACAGGCAACTGAATGAGATGGAGATAGTCACTAGCAGCGGCCAAGCCGATCCAACCGGTAACGCAGCTGTGTCTTCGAAGCGAATCAAGCCACTTGACAAATTCCAGATCCCCGCTACTGGTAGTAGTCGCGAGGGGACGGCCCTGTCGATCCGACTTACGCGAGTAGCCACGATTGAAGAGCAACTGCGCGATGTCGAAATTGCCAGCGTCGATCGAGTGAATCAGGGTAGTTCAGTCCTCTGGTAGAAATCCTGGTGCATGGTGGGCGCGTACTCGCTCATACAGCCATTTGACCACCTCGAAGTGCCTGAAACGCGCAGCTGAGCCCAACAAGCGGCTCTCGAGCGCTGCGTGGTCCAATTGCGGAATGATTCACTGGAGGAGGCTCAGATTTCCGCTTCCTACCGCAAAAACAGCGATCTTTCGCCCCCAAAACGGGTTCCTATTGTAGTTGGCAAAGCGCCACTCAAGCACGCGGAACTTGAACAATTTCACCGCTTTTAGGAAACCTTTCGCTGGGATCAGAGACGGACAGTACTCCACGCAGAGCCACTGGGCGAGCTCCAGGTTGTCGTTCTTCACTGCGGCCACGAGTCCTTTCGACGCTAGAAACGCCTTGTTGTACGGGTCGATCTCCGGCGACCCGCGCACGGCAATGCGCCGGACTAGCTGCACGTCATTCTGTTCACATGCTCGCTGGAGGCTCCAGCGATCAGGTGTGGCGAAGTCGAGGAACGTGTGGATGAGCTCAACGACGTGCAGCAGCGGCTCGATGCCACGGCTGGTGCGACACACGGCGACGGATTGTCTATCGGAACTTTTTGAGCCTGCAGGTCATTTTTTGTCATGTGCTCACTGAACATGCTGAGCAACCAACCACAGGAACCACACAAGGGTTAGTTCACTCTGGGCGCATTTATGAGCGTACAGTAGAACAGGTCTTTGGTAAGAATAAAATGGCACTGGAGAGTATGAACATTACCATCACTCATTACCGCTGAGCGACATTTTCCCCATGTGCCAAGTCACGTCTCTATATGGAGTTCTTGGTTGCGAAGATGCTCAACTACTGTAGAGTCGATGTGTACACATTGTATTCCACTGGACACCTTGCTGCAATCTCGTCCAAGTCGACTCGCTTCGGGTAGTTTGCATACACCCACTGGAAGATCTCGAGATTGCTGTTTGAGATGGCACTCAGAGCTGTGAGATCCGTGCAGCCCTCGCTCCGATTCGCGTGCAAGAAAAGAAGAATATCGAAGTAGCCGAGCGAAGCCGCATTCTCCATCGCGATTGCTGTGCACCCTTCGGTTCGATTCTCGTGAAGCCACTGAACCATACTGAGCGACCCGGCGCGGTCCATCGCCCAGGTTGTGCAGCCTTCGCTTCGATTCTCGTGCAGCCACTTGACAACGTGGAGGTCTTCGTTTCTTGCCGCATAGTCCATGGCATCGACCGTGCATCCTTCTGACCGATGTGCATCCAGCCACTGCACCACATCCAGATGGCCACCGAGTGCTGCCAAGTCCATGCCAACGGAAGTGCATCCTTCCTCGCGGTTGTCGTGGAGCCACTTGATCATCTCCAAGTGGCCGTTCTGCGCAGCGAAGTTCATCGCACACATTGTGCATCCTTCTGATCGATGGTCGTGAAGCCACTGCACGACGTCAAGATGGCCGCGAGCTGCCGCTTTGTCCATTGCGTTCACTGTACAGCCCTCCTTTCGATACCCGTGCAGCCATAGGACGACGTCGAGGTGCCTATTCTCAGCTGCCCCATCCATCGCATGTGTCGTGCAGCCTTCTTGTCGGTTCTCATGGAGCCACTTGACTACGTGGAGGTGACCATTCTTTGCTGCATGGTCCATCGCAATGGTACTGCATCTGTCATCCGTCAAATTCTCATGAACCCACTGGACGATCTCCAGATGACCAGCGGCGGCACACTCGTCGATCCAGCCGGTAGTGGTTCTCGCTTGGGGAAGTGCGAGAAGCCACTTGATCATTTCGACGTCGCAACTCCGAGCAGCAACACTGAGACGAGCTAGACCATCCAGGTTGAGAGTCTCGTCCTGGCTGAAGAGATACTTTACGATTTCAAAATGGCCCCCGTGAATCGCGTGCCACAGGGCGACTTGAAGTAGCCGTCTCGTAGAAGGTGATTGATTGGTCCTCTTCATTTCGTACAGCCACGTAAACAGTGTCAAGTGACCGGAGATCGCAGCTTGGCACGCCAGCTTGTGGACCAACTCATCGGAACTGTCGAGATGGGGAAGAACCCACTGGAGGACGTCGAGATGCCCGTTCTCAATAGCGATCTCAGCGATCTTCTCCGAGTAAATCGCACTCTCCTTGTTCTCGAAGATCCACTCGAGCACGTGCAGCTTGTCCAGCTTCGCCGCTTCTTCGATGGCTTTCATAGGAATAACAGATGGACAGTACTCCAAGCAAAGCCAACTTACGATCTCCAAATTACCGTTCTTTACTGCGGCAACAAGTCCTTTCGAGGCGAGAAACGCCTTGTAGTACGGGTCGATCTCTGGGGACTCACGCGACGCTACACGATGAAGCAGCCACATGTCATTTTGCTCACATGATCGCTGGATGCTCCAGTGCTTGGGCGTGGCGTAGTCGAGGAACGCGCTGATGCGCTCGACGACGTGCGGCAGCGCCTCGATGGCGCGGCTGGTGCGGCATACAGCAACAGCAGAAGTAAGTGGGGGGGCTCGGCGATAAGACTGAGCAGGTGCTGGGGACTGCATGTTGGCTCAAGGTCTTGGGGGCAATCAGTTGACTGAGGTGCGTGCAAGCATATCGAAATGAACCCACAATACGTGCCAAAATCTGATAATAATCTCAGACTTCCTGTCCATGTCCTTCTCAGATTGTGGCAGGTCTGATAATCCCAGCCATGCTGTAGTTGACTCAGATTCACAGATTCAGATCAGTTGCTGTGTGAATGGGTCTTCAACCCTGGGCAGCTGTATGTTGCGCGAGTGTTGCACCTGCTCATCAAGTTGTTGCACACAGATCCGAGAAAGCGCCGCACCATGAGCTTCTTCCAGGGTGCTGCCGTCTCGACCTCCTCTCCGCTAGCTGCCTGCGCTCATGTCCGCTGCCGTCGTCTGCCACAATCACCCTGGCGTCGAGCCGCTCCCGCACGTCGTCGAGCACGTCAGCGGGTTCATTGACTACGCTGGCGGAGCTCTGGAGCATCCAGCGAGTGTGTGAGCATGGCGATTTGCGGCTGCTGCGCCGCGTTGCTGCGCGCGAATGAGCGATCGTGTCGCGACGCGTACTCCAAAGAGTTGTGTGCGTCGAAAGGACTCGTCGCGGCCGTGAAGAACGGCAGCCTGGAGATCGCCCAGTGGCTCTGCACAGAGTACTGTCCCTCCCAGATGCCCACGAAAGGCGTCCAAGAAGCGCTCAAGTTGAGTAAACTCCGCGTGCTCGAGTGACTCTACTCCCATTATGAGTCGGGCTCCTTTTGGGCTCACAAGATCACTGATCTTGCGATCGAGAACGGACGTCTGGACGTCTGGACGTGCTCCAGTGGTTCATTCCGCAAAATCACGACACAGAGTTCGAGGTTCGGACGATGTAAAGAGCTGCGAGGTGCGGTCGCTTCGAGATGGTCAAGTGGCTGCACGAACGCACTCGTCTCCAACTGCCTCACGCTTTGTTGCGCAGTGCTCGTTTCGTTCCAGTACGCATGGTTAGTATTCACCGCTCCTTCGACATCGCGCAGTTTTTCTTCAACCTTGGCTATTGCGAGTCTCAAGGTCGTCTCCTCGAGCCTGCGCGCAGCGGCGATCTGGATTTTGTAACTGGTTAAACACACTTCGGCTAGAGGATGTTGGTGTCGCGTGGATCGATCGTACCGCTGCTGGTGGCCACCTGCATCTCGTGCAGCTCTCCGTTGGAAATCTGGATGAAGGTGACTGCACTACAGACGCCATGAATGATGCGGCGAAGAATGATCACCTTGACGTGGTCAGGTGGCTGCGCGAGAACCGCAGTGAAGGGTGCACGACTCGTGCGATGGATCTTGCGGCTGGACTCGGTCACCTACATGTGGTCAAGTGGTTACACGAGAATCGAAGAGAAGGGTGCACAAGAGATGCGATGAACAATGCCGGGTCGCTGGAAATGGTGCAGCGGCTTCACGAAAATCGATCCGAGGGGTGCACTGCTCACGCAATGGAGACCGCGGCAAGGAAAGGCTTGTTCGATGTGCTGCTCTTCTTGCACAGCAAGTATGCTCATGTCTACACAGACTTTATGGCTCCGTCTGCTTTTCGCAGCTGCAACGTTGAGACCTTCATGTGGATACGTGCAACCTACTCGGAGCAAGTTGGCTTGCGCGGAATTGCGGAGGAGTGCCCCGAGGCATTCACCAAATTCGTGGGTGCGACAAAGAGCGCAATCGCTGTGAAAAGAAGGAAACGGTCTCATCAAGTGTAGAAGGAAAGATGATCAACAGACTCATCCACATTGTTACTCTCGATATCACATGTCAGTCAAGTTGTATATCGCGTAGCTAGCTGGTCCAGCCACGGAACATCCAACAATACCTCGATTGAAGACGTACTCGGGTGTGAAAGTCGCGTTTCTACTTTGCCAGTTTTGCGGTGGCGATCTCTTCGCAGTCGAAAGCAGCCAGTGACATTGTTAATCAGTGGTGATGAAATTGTTGACTAGTGTGTCGATTTGAGATCATGTTGCCCATCCGAATTGACGCGTTGGCATCCAA
>JAASGK010000678.1:0-18275 GCA_023334195.1 Globisporangium emineosum
CATCCCAAAACCTTCAAAAATGCATTTTATGGTATGCCCCAAATTTGATTTACCCGGTTACGGAAGGGGTGTCGCGCCGTCCGTCCCCACACTGATTTATACCTGCTTTTGCGGAAAACCGAGCGAACTTCTCCAACTTTGGAGACATTACACTCCAGATGGGGTTAGGTTAATAATCGTATCCTCCCCAAGCTGCTATTGTATACAACAGGAACATATCGAGCCGTGTTTTTTAGGTCACTTCCCCAACCCTTGGACAAAATTTTGACCAATTTATACGAGTTTTATGTTGATTTTTGACCAATTTCCATAGGTATATTAAGTCCTTCATAATTGGTCTCGTAAAAAGGCAGCACTTTGAGTGCTTTTACGTAATTACACGAGTGTGCGTAAAAGCACAAAAAGTGGCCGAGTCAGAAATCTGGTGCTGGCTCAACATTTTGGTCGGATCAGATATCCGACTCAGCAACGTTGATCTGATCAGACTGTTCGACTCAGACGGAATCAGAATCGCGAGAAACCTGCTGCGAAAACGAAAACGAGGGGCGGGCCGCCACGTTTCCACCGCATTTGTCATCACGAGATCATTGCAGAAAGCGAGATTGAGTGACAGAGGTGATCTCGCGGCAGACAGGGTTGAAGGCAGGCGAGTCGAAGTCGAGGGTGTGTGCGAATCCTTCTATCGCTCCTTCTTCTTCTCTACTCGTGTGTCTGTTCTATCGATTGATCTCGAGCTGACAGCGAACGCTAGCGTTCCGTTATTGAGTGAAGTACGGATTCCCCGTGAATTGAAAGAAAATGAACGGAGATCGCCGGTCGCAGGACAGCGTGGGCGGCTTCTTTGGAGTCGCCTCGCCTCCTACGTCTGCGAATAACCGCCTGCGACCCCAAAGCGCGGGCACGCGGCTGCGTCAAAAGCCGGCGCCGCCGTCGCACCAAGATCTCTTTGCGACGCTGGGGATTGATGCCCAGGGGGGAAACCGGAGCAGTTTCTTCAGCAATCGAGGCTCGACGGCGAGCGTTTCGTCGATGAATGCGCCGTCGGCGAGCACGTCGAATGCGTCCATGCATCAGTATGGCGCGCCGCCACATGGAGCGTACACTACGCCACCGCCTCCTGCGCCAGCGGCAACCAACTCCATGAACTGGAGCGGATCGACTAGCAGATTCGCCACCTCGACGACGACTACGCCATCGAGAGTCCCGCCAGTTGTCTCGACGTTTGGAGCTACCACTACGCAGCATGGAACCACCGCAACGTTTGGAAATACTCCGTCAACAACTACGTTTGCGAGTGCAAAGCAAACAACCACTAGTTTGTTTTCGATGGAAGATACCGACGCGTTTGAAATGGATGACGGGTGGGGCTGTGATTCGCCCTCTGCTGTGCTGTCGCCCACGGGTGCGCCTTCGGAGCCAGCAGTGGAAGCGGCGGCTGACCTCGCGGTTGACGAACTGAAAGACGAAGATTTTGCCTGGGAAGATGAGGTAACTGACAAGCAGTTCGGAATCACTCCGCCAAAGCCAACGCCAGCACCAAGTGCAGCTCCGCCGCCTTTTGCGCCAGCCTCGAATTTGCCACCACCACCAAGAGCCCCTTCGCCGTTTGCATACAACAGCAGCAGCGTTTCTGGACAAAGTGTGACGACGCAGCATCGGTTCCAAAGCCAGACAACAACAATGACGGCAACAGTGCAAGCCTCTTCACCAGCGGCTTTTGCTACCTCGGGGCCGCCAGCGTCGGCGTTTCCTACTTCTGGGCCACCAGCGCCAGCAGCACCGTTGCCTCTTGCTGAGTTCGAGTACACTGAAAGGAGCTCGTGGGGGGAACCTTGGGAAGACGCTGACCCATTTCCAGACCAGAAGGACTTCTCACCGGTGGCTGCTGCGGCTGGATCTACTGCTTCTGCCAGCTTTGCTGCATCGCCACTGAATGTTCCAGCGCCAGAGAGCATTCCGGTCGCGAACGAGTTCTGGGGAGATCAAGATGCCGATGCGCTCTTTGACGAAGATGAGCATGCTAATGAGAAGTGGGATGAGACGCCAGTGGTGCAGCAAACCATTGACGAAGTGTCGAAGCTCTCTCTCCAGGACCAAGAGGCTGCGTCGACTGAGGAAACTGTCGACGCCCACCAGCACCACCATCAGCAGACCACCAGTTTTGCCCCACCGACGTACCCGACAGAGGTGTCTCCGTCTCGCTTTGGTTACGCAACACAAACGCACACGCACTCGTTCGAAACTAATGCAAACGCGCAATTTCACGGTAACAACAGCAATGTGTCGTTTGAAGGGCAGGCTAGCTATGGCGGAAACTCTCCTGTTGACAACCGTGGATTCACTGGCAGCTCTCCATCGCGTCCTGGTGTTACGTTTGGCTCGGATTTGCCTATGATCACCTCAGCTCCTGAAGCTTCTCCGGTTCCAGCGTTCCACGACGAGAAACCTGTTCAAGGAGGTATGAGTGGAAACTTCTTTGCTAGTAGCAGCCCAACGAAAGACGATGTTGCTGCAGCGACTGGTGCGCAGGGATTTTCGCACCCGGAGTACCACCAGCAGTACCACGCCACGTCAGGTTTTGAGAGCAACTCTGCTGACCACCATCAACAGCAGCAGCTTTCGCCAAGTGAGCAGCAAGTGTCTGCTGATCCTCAAAAGGGTTGGGAAGAGCATGTGCCAGAGACCCACGGTGAATCTAGTGGTGCTTTGTGGGGCTCGAGCTCCGCACCCCCGAGCAAGGACCAATTCAACAACTATTACCAGCATGGAGAAACCGTCGCTGCAGTTCAGTTTCAGCCTGCTCCTGTGGACGAGGAAGGAGACCATCAGTATAACAGTGAAGTTCAAGAAGCTGCTGGCGCGGTCGCCTTCCGCTACAACGACAACTCGTCCCGTGAAGAAGCGCAGTTCTACGCCTCTGTGCGTGACCACGAACGAAGCTCTACGGCTTCTGTTGGCGGAGATGTCTCGTCAGCAGGCGCTACATTCGGTGGATCGGATTACGTCAGTGAAGGAACATTCTCGGATGGCAACTTCTCTGAAACCCGCAGTATCATTGGCTCTTCCAATGCAAGCACTGCGTTTGGAACCGATTTCCCATCGGTCAGTGAAGGGTTTTCAGCTGCGGCGACGACGTTTGGTGGCTCCGACTATGTGAGCGACGGGCAGTTCTCGGATGGAAATGTGTCGGAGACGCCGAGTCTGAACGAATCATCGCACCCAAGTGCCGAAACAAGAAGTTCTGGAGAGCCGCCTCTCTCGAATGAGGAGCAGCAGTACTACAGTGAAGAAATTCACAATGGCGAGGCGAGTCCATTCGAGATGTCTGGAAACTCCTCAAGTACATTTGATGGTTCTTTCCCTCCGGCACCATCTGCTGCCTTGTTTAATCAGGACAAAAGTGGCGGTGCGGCGGATGAAGTGAATCCATTCGCTTCGTCGTCGGCTCCATCTGTCGGGTTCTCGGCGTCGAGTGAGCATAGTTTTCAAGCAACTCCGTTTGGCTCCGCTCCAGTGGAGAACTCAAGTGCGCCTGAGCCAGACTACGTTCCAACTGCTTCATCGCTCTTTGGCGCCACGGCAGGGTCGGATGTTCCAAATCCTTTCGGTGAGTCGTCGTCGTCGTCTTTTCCAGAGAAGGAACTGCCAGTAGCGGACGCGGGCGACCTGTTTGCATCGGCTTCCCCCACCACTGGATTTGGCGGCTCATTTGGTCAATCCCCACAACAATACGGTGACCAAAGGTACCACCACCAGGTACGATTACAGAGTATCTCTTCGTTTGCATAGCGGTTGTGGTCAACGTTCTAATGGATTTGTGTATGATGGATGATGGTATTTAGGGCTACCAGCAGCAACACCAAGGCGGATATGTGCAGTCGAATGATCAGCAGTCGGGATTTGGTCAGTCTCACACTGGTTACAATGATTCTGCGCACTATGGCCAGCCAGCTGCTGCTTCTGCCGATGAGCTGTTTGGACAAAGTCAAAACTCCTTCGACGGTTTTGGCTCCAAATCGAGTCCGTTTGGTCAGCAGAGTGCTACATCGGCGAACGAATTTGGTTACGCACAGCAACAACAACAACAGCAAGTGGCTACCGAAAGCGAACACGCATACGCTAGTCACAACCAGTTTGGAGCAGGCGCCAATGATCACTTCGCTCAGAGCGCTCACGCGCCGAGCGAAAATCATTACGCGAATCAAGAACAAACAGCTGAGTTTGCATTTGGGGCTCAACATGGGCATAGCGCACCTGAGAACTATTACCAGGATCAAGGCTATTCTAGATCTCCATCAAGCGATGCTCCTTCGGCGTCTACTGCATTTGGTTCCTCGAGCGTGGCCCAAGACTCAGTGCAACAAGAACACCATTCTGAATTCCAGGCGACCCATGCGTTCGGCGCGGGAAGTGCTGATGTCAATGTGGGGCACTCGAATGCGTACAGCCACGCTGGCTCCACTTCATCTGCTGGTACAGTGCACACCGAGAGCGCTCATGAACAAACGCAAGGCTTCTTTGGTCATGCGCAACAACATTATACATCACAGCAAACGCCAACGCACGAATACGAGAGAACTCAGTACGACTCGATGTCGAACCACTCTGGATTTAGCGAAAGTCACGCCAGCCAATCGTCTGCATCTGCTCAAGGCTTTTTCGGCGGAGCGTCTGGTGGAGCTGCTTCATTTACGTCGTCGAACGAATTTTTTGGTGACAGCACCGCGTCAAACTCTGTCGACGAGCTCAACCGTGCGCAACAAAATCAACCAAGTTTGTCTCGAGGTACCAGTGATGTATCGGCTTACAGTGACCATACGACTGATTTCCGTCCTTCGGAAGATCCAGCCAGCTATCAGCAGCAACAACAGCAACAGCAATCACGGTCGCAGCCTGGTAGCTTTGCCCAACTTGGACATAGTGAAGACTCGTTCTCAGCGCCACCACCACCTCCTCGTGATTCGTTTGATGCACCTGTACTTGGTGGTGATTCTCTTCTGTACAGCGCAAGTGGAGTTGCGCAGTCCAGACAGGCGGTAGAAGCCCCAGTGAGTGATGCTTCGCCTTTTGGCCACGTGGAAACATCTGGACATTCGAGTTTTGCTCACGCTCCAGAACCGCCAACAGCATCGTTCCCACCAGCGACGGAAGAAACCAGTCACTCCCAAGCCCATTTTGCTTCGTCTTCGTTCCAGCAAGAAAGAGAGTCCAGTTTCAGTGTGAGGGAGGTTACTCCTCCTGCTGCATCTACTCCTGTACCAGAGCTATTCTCGCAGCAACAGGATGACACATCAAGCCACTATGGCTCTGCTCCTCAGTTCAATGATGAGAGTGGATCTGGTTTCGGTGACCAGTTCTCGGGACATAACGCGGACTCTTCAAGTATGTTTGGTGGACCGCCTCCTCAAGAGCAGACGACGTCATACTTCGGTGAGCAGTCGACTCCTACTCTAGCGTTCGGAGGCTTTGAGCAGTCAGCACCGAGTGGATTTGGCTCAGGTCCTCCTCCGTCATCGGACTTCTTCTCATCGACTCCTCAACAGCACCAGAACGCCCCTGCTCAAGCTGGCGTTGGATTTGGTGCCAGCAGCTCGCCATTCCAGTCCTCTGTACCCCAGCCATCCTACCAGCAGCAACATCACCAGCATCAGCAATCTTTCCAGCAGCCAACTCATGCGTATGGCGACTCTACAACTCTTGCAACTCCTGCGGTTCAAGCGCCACAAGTACCTGTTAATTTCACCAATTATGCTGCTCAAGGAGCGCCTGCCGGACAGACGCGACAAACTGGTACCTACTATGGCCAGACTGCTGCTGCACTAGGTGGGGCTGCTGCTGCTTCATCGTACGCTCAAGACTACAGCGCGCCAGCTCATGGCGGCTATGGCGCTGCGCCTGGGTATGGAGGAATCCAAAAGCAAGCTCCAGCACCTCTGACGAGAAGCAACAAATACAAGGATCCATGCGTGCTTGCACCATCGTGCTTGGCATCGTTTGGCTTTGGTGGAAACGTTGTGACAATGTTCCCGAAGCGGAAGCTGCGATTGAACATTGCTGGAAGCAGCTTCCGCAACAGCCCACGACAGCCAGTGTAAGTGATTGCGCTGCTACCTTCTCATCGGATGGAAAATGGTTTTTGTGTGTGTGCTAATAATTGTCGTGTCAATCTTGTTTTTTTTTGCAGTCCATCGCACCCAGGTGACAACTCTGCGCTTGGCGAGCTACGCAAGGGACCAGTCGGTGTGTACAGAATGGAGCAAATCCACCCGAAAGACAGACATTTCGAGCAACTGGAGGCGTTCCCTGGTCCGCTGACTGAGAATGTCTCTGAAGATGTTGTTCTGTAAGTTATTCTGGAGTTGTGCGCTTTAGTGAGACTGGGATGTGTGGTACTCACCATGTGTGGTTGTGTGTTTTTCATTACAGTCAATACTTGGATGACCAGCTGAAGGACACTGCCTCGTTGCCAAATCAGCAAGAGGATGAGCGTCTTTTGTCGGGCATTCTGAAAATCTTGGTCAAGTGCAATGGGAAGCTTCGCTCGGAACCAACCGCGAATCCGAGCGATCCAGACTCACCGGAGGTTCAACTGGTTACTCTCCTTCGTGAGAGCGACCATCGCCGCCGAGGGTATGTCCTGCAATGCTCTGTGAATGTATCGCTCGTTTGATGAACTGTGAGGTTTATGTTTGTTGACGCCTTATATCTCCGATGTTTGTATCGATGTTTGTATCCAAATGTAGGAACCAGTCACCGAGTTTCCCTCCACCAAGACCTGTCCATACAGGAATGGTACGTCCAAATCCCAAATTTCAATCGCTGCCCAGATGTCTGCTTTCGTTGTGCTAATTGATGGAATTTGATGTGTGCTGCAGCATCCGGATTTGCTGATGAAGAATGCAAACACAATCCGTGATCTTCTCTTGGTCGGCGACCGCAAGGCGGCAGTTGATGTCGCGATTTACGCACAAATGTGGCCAGAAGCCATGCTCATCGCTTCGTTCACAGACAAGGACGAGTACAAGGTTCGTGTGCTTTAGTGGTTGGCTTTGACCCTTTTTGTCGAGATGTGTCGCTAACATTTTCCAATTCCTTTTCTTTTTCTTTGGTTTAGCGTGTACTGCGTACGTATTTGGAGGGTCACTATGCTACTGGCGATCCGTGCCGCGCACTGTACATGTCTTTCGCGGACCAACAAGAGAAGAGTGTTCAGGAGCCACAGAAGCTTCTGCAAATCAACCACCAGCAGCAGGAGCACTCGTCTTCGATTCTGTCGAGTTGGGTCACGCATGCGCAAGTCATTCTTGCAAACAGAACTGGCGACACTAGCAAGGTACGCGGCAGCCTGATTAAATGGGTTTGCATGTTTGATGCCGACGCTTATATCTAACGGTGAGATTGTTGTAATTTGTCAAAATGTGTAGATTCTCGTCGAGCTCGGCGACCGACTTTGGAAAGAAACAGGCTCGATCCTCGCAGCTCACGTTTGCTACCTTTCTGCTGGCATCGCTGTCGAGGCGCCATCTCCAAGCTCGAAGATTGCGCTTCTCGGAGCAGACCATCGCACGCCGAAAGAAGCGCGCTTCTACGTGTCGTCATCCGCTGTGCAGCGAACTGAGATCTACGAGTGGATCCAGAAGCGATCGAGTGGCAGTGCGACCAACATGATCCCTTTCCAAGGGTACAAGCTCATTTATGCGATGATCCTCGCCGACCATGGCAAGCTTGAGACTTCGTTTAAGTACGTGAGCTCGATGCTGTCGGTCATCAAGGCTGTGACAGCGACTATGAAGCCTGGCACGTCGATGTACTTGGAGGGTATGCAAAACCAATTGACTGTGCTGGACGATCGGTTGCGTCAACACCTCGGCCAGCATCGCGTCAACTCTGTCGCTGCTTCTGCCAACAACAGCAAGCAGGGCAAGTGGGGATTTGGAAGTGCGCTCAGCATCATGGGCAAGATTGTCAATAGAGTGGTCGAAGGAAGCGATGGCTCTGGTGCTCCAGCCGCTGCATCGTCCGGAACGCAGCATGGATCAGGAAGCAGTTTGTTCCCTGGTGCACCTCGCTCGAACAACCCGAACTCAGTGCCATCGTATCCAAACACTCCGTCCCAGACATACTCTGGCTTCGCGCAACAGCCAGCTGCACAACCTGCTCCACTCTCAAATGATGCGAGGAGCACACCAGTGGCTCCACTACGTGCTCCATCTCCGTCGTACCCAGGGTATGGACAGCAAGCTCAGCCGAACATAGGATACGGAGCTCCTCGCTCAAACGATCCTGTGGCAGCTCCATCACCGTACCTGAGTGGCGCCCCTACTCCAGCATATCCTGGCTATGGTGGTCAACAAGGAATGCAGAACACTCCTCGCTCCAATGAGCCCAGCGCGCACCCAAGCACCCCTTCCCAATCGTACTCTGGCTTTGGTCAGCAAGGTTTGCAAGCGACTCCTCGCTCGAACGATCTCAATGTTGCTCCAACATACCCAAGTACTCCGTCGCAGCCCTTCCAAGGCTACGGACAACAGGGCGGTGGTCAAGCAGCTGACCCATACGCAGCTCCTCGCTCGAACAACAGCACACCAGGATACCCACAGACTCCATCCCAGGCGTACCCTGGCTACGGACAACAGCAACCTGCTCCTCGATCGAATGATCTGAACAGTGCCCCGTCGTATCCAAATCAGTCTTACCCAGGATATGGACAGCAACCAGCGCCGCGCTCAAACGATCCTAATGCCAACCAAGGCTACCAGCAGCAGAGTGAGCAGGCGCAACAGTACCCTGGCTACGGTCAACATGGCGTTCAAAGCGCTCCTCGCTCAAACGACTCAAATACTGGTCCAGCAGGATACCAACGTGATCATACCCAGTCGTACCCTTCTTACGGTCAGCAACCTGGTGGCGTTGCGCCACCAATGCAAAATGGTCCATACGGAGCCCACGGAAACGCTCAATATGGTCCATCGAGCACGTCGTCGCAAGGCGCTTTTGTTCCTAATGGTGGCATGCCAACGACCCCTTCTGGCATGTACTCTGGCCCTGCAAGTAATCCTCAGGCGCAGTTTGCGAATGGTGCCCCACAAGCCCAAGACAGATTTGCGCCACCAGTTCGCTCGAACACGGCGCCTCCTCCATCTTCAGGCTCGGACAATGGACCTCCATCTTCACAAGGAGGAGGCTTCCCACCTCAGCCACCTCAGCCACAGTATCAGCCGCAGATGGGAGGAGGACAGCATGCTCCAAACCAGCCTCACTTCTCCAACTCGGCTCCAAGCTCGATGCCAGCATCTCCATCCTTCCAGAAGCCAACGCTGGATCTCTCTGGAGATGCTGGCAAGGGGGTAGCTGTTCCGGCCCGTCGCGTGTCCGACAAGCCTCGTAGCCCGACTTCTGCGCCAGTATCAACTGGAGCAAATGCTGTAGCATCGAGTGGTCCGTCCAGTGACAAGGGATCAGCGAGTCCAAAGTTCAAGGACGCGAAGAAGACGGCTCGCTCCAAGACCCCACCGCCAAGCGTCTCCAAGTCAGGTTGGCTCTCGGGTTTCGTCGGCAATTTCATCACCAAGAAGATGAACCCGGAGGTGAAGGTAGCAGACCTCGGCAAGCAGATGGAGGCCTACTTTGACAAAGAGAAGAAGCGATGGGTGTTCCCAGGAGAGACTGCCGCGGAAGAGCCGACAATGCCAAGTGCGCCGCCGACAGGACCGATGCCTGGCAGTACGCCGTCGTCGAGCAGCGGTGGAGCACCTGGCGCGATGGGTCCCCCAGGCACGCACTCGGCTCCAGGGTCCATTAGCGGTGGACCTGCTGACCCACTTTCTGCGTTGATGGCACCACCGCCAGCGCGTGCGCATGCTGCGTTGATGAAGAAAGACCCGCTGTCCGCGATGATGGCGCCACCACCCATGCGACCAGGCATGGTCGGACAGCGCGCGGCGTCTATGGGGGGCGCGCAGAGGAAGCCGCCTCGTCCGCAGTTTGCAGTTTTCAAGCCTGCACCACAGGCGAGCCCAGCGCCAGAAGCAGCCGACGAGCAGTA
Organism: Globisporangium emineosum; assembly: GCA_023334195.1. Taxonomy (NCBI): domain Eukaryota; phylum Oomycota; class Peronosporomycetes; order Pythiales; family Pythiaceae; genus Globisporangium; species Globisporangium emineosum. Next base: position 10,046 of record JAASGK010000678.1, read on the forward strand.
ATGGCGAAGAGACTGGACGATATAAGTGGCTTCGCTACAAGAATTTGCATCTCTTTTCTTTTCTGATTGAGTGTAGTTTTGACACGCAGACCTTTGTTTTTTTGTATGAGAAAACCAAATACTACAAAATCAAACCTTCAACGAAATCGTAGAGCTCCATTGCTATTCCTTTGGTGTCGAAGGAGAAGCGACAGGCTTAGGAGCAGCGACTGGAGGCTTCGTGTCCTTCGGCGTCTCGGCGATCAGATCCACGCCAAAGAACTCGTCCAGCTTTCTGTCCGCAAACTTTTGGAGCTGTTGCACCAGCGATGATCAAATTCGCCCACACGTTACCAGTCGCGTTGAAACGCACATACACATCAACACACGAAGCACACAGAGAATATGATAGGGTGAGACCAGCGCGTGTGATTTCGTCAGGAGCTCCAAATAAACAAAGCTGCACGGCAACGACATCATTGCCATAATCAAGTGGCGTCACGACCAGCGTGAAGGTTTGCGAAACGTACATCAGTGAAGACGTGTGGCTGCTCGCGGCCGCGGCGCGTCGAGTAGTCGGTAAAGAACACGAGCTTGGTGGTCATGGCGGCGCACGCACCCCACGTGAACAGCTGCAGCGAGCGGTGATACCGGCGGTCGATCATCTTGGCTGTCAATATTCGTGCTTTGTCGATCTCACTTTCTTTGGAGTGCAAGTCAATCATCATCGGACAGGCCAGTATTCGAGCAAGGCGCACTATTGAAAGCGTTCTAGGTTAGAGACACAGTGAACTGCTTTAATAGAAGACCCTTTCCTTTCTTGCGTCGTCATGAAAGAGAATGAGCAATGCGGAATGACTGGGACGCCGCGAGGAGGAGGACAAGCGCGCATTATAGTCAACCGGTTGCCTGCTTCATGTAATTCGGTAAACACTGTTGAACCCCATGCCCTCGCGTTTTCCTTTTGCATCATGTGCTCTCACACACGGATACACGAACGCAAAAGTGTGATGTTTAGTGGGACGACGGTCAACTGGCATGCACTCATACAGCTCGCTTGCGGAATAATTAAATGCTGTTATTGCTACTAATAATGCTGGGAAGACTACCTTCCTCACTACTAATGTGTCCGTTGCTCGCTCTCTCTCTCTCTGGCGTGATTATAAACTCATTGCGGCTCTTCATACATGCACGCACACACAAATACACACTTCAAGCAACTCAGACTAGTTGCTGCACGAGCACGTCAAAGTCGTCTGGCAAGCAGCTCAGTGATGCTTCACTGCCGCAGTCGCTTGCATCGTCGTCCAGGTCGGGGGTCGTCTCGGCATGCAGCGCAGGCAGTTCGCCGGTTACTTCATCATCGTCGTCGACATGCTCGCAACCAGCAGCACCATTGTCTGCGTCCCCAGTGAACGCGTGCAACACTGGGAGCTCCATTGAGTGCAGTCCTGGCGGAAACTGGTCCCAACCAAAGAGCGCCGGGTTGCACTCTTCTGGACTGCACTGAGTATACTGTTGCTGCTGCTGAGGGTGGTGGAAGTGAGCCTCGCTTGAGACGCATTCATCGTACGCTACCTCGAAAACCGGCAGCTCGCACTTCACGGCGCAATAGTCGTCTTCCTCGGAAGAGCAGAGCTCGCCCAAGGACGCCAGCGTGTCATCACACTCCGTGCTCGTCGTCATGCTCGAGTCAGCGTCATCTTCAAACATGCAGCTGGAGGTCACATAGCAAGGCGACATACTGATCGGTGCCACGCAGTCATCGTCGTCGACCATGTCCGGCGACACACAACTAAGCAGCATCTCTTCAAAGTGAATGGCGGCGTTGTCGTCGTAGGGTTCGTCTGCAGGGTAATGCGACACGATAAAGTCCTTGCAGGCGATCTCTTGGGGAAATGGTATCAACGCGTTCTACACAAGACACAAATGGACAAGTGAGCATCTTTGGTTGCACACAGCACGACCAAGATCCAACCAAAACAAACAAATACATACCGCAAACGCGCTGTCGCGCATGAACCCCAACGGATCTGTCACGTCTTCGAAGACGTGGCGCGGGAGGTCAAAGAGCTCGTCAGTGACTGGATCGTGGAGTGCAAAGCTTGCAAAGTCTTCGCATGAAGAGCTCAGCTGTGCGTCGCAGGCGATTGCAGATACACAGTCCGGGGATGAGGACCCTCGCTCGTGGTGTGTGACTGGCCCCCGCTTTGTGCTGCGGCCCAATGCTGTGTGGGTGACCTTCTTGCTTGTGCGTTTGCGAGTAGGCTTGCTGCCGCCATTGCCCGCGGTACATATGGAGCTCTTCGACGACGAGGTGGAGTCGCTGCAGGAAGTGGACGAGGTCGAGGTTGAAGTCGGACTCTTGAGCTTCGCCTTCATCGATGAGTGCCAGTGGTTCTTCACAGCATTGTCCGTCCGCCCAGGGAGCTTCTCTGTGATCTTTGCCCACCGGTTACCGTACTTGGCTTGCATCTCCATGATGATGTCATCTTCTTCCGAAGTCCAGGGACTCTTCTTGATTGCAGGATTGAGCTGGTTGTGCCATCTTCAAATGGGAGAACACAAGGGAATACACAAAGGTGAAAAGCTGGGTTTATCATTTGTGAGTCACGCTGGGACTAATCAAACTCACCTTTCACGGCACTGTTTGCCATTTCTGCCTGGGAGGTAGGACGCAATGACAGCCCACTTGCCAGCGCCATGTGACTTGACCAGCTCCAGCATCCTCAGATCTTCAGCGGGGGACCACGGCTTCTTGACTGCAGTACCATGGTTCTGCAGCTCATTCCACCGCAGATTGCACTGAGACGGCGAGCGCTTCTCGAAGAACGTTGCAATTGTCTTCCACTTCTTGCCGCCGTGCTTGTAAACTGCGCTGCGAAGCAATTCGTCCTGTTGCAATGGCAATAAAAGAAGCAGACCGATGACAAGGTAAGTGGCGCTGTCTTGGGTTTGTACTGGCAAGGAGTGATAGAAGCTGCTGCTGCACTGATGAGCTCGTTGTTTACTTCTTCAATTGCCCAAGGCTCTTCAGTCTGGTGGTTCGCATTGATGGACTTGGATCTATCAAAGCAGAGCATGACAAATGGTTATGACCCATCGCAGCAGGCAGAGAGTGATACCAGCAACACATCAAGAACTCACTTCTTCGGATTTCGTCGTTGGTAGGGAGAGAATCGTCGGTCCATGATGGCTTTTGGTGAAGGATAGCAGTGCTTTCTTCCGAGTGGTGGTGGTGGTCTTCGCTTGTCGTTGTCGGAGGTTTGAAGGAAATGCACTTGTGTGGTCAAAGAAAAAGTCGAGAAAAGAGGCGACTCGCAAAACCATCAGCCACTACGTGAGCCCTCGGTGCCTATGGGTGGGTGGGTGCCTTACTTTTCGCGGTAGTAGATGGTGGTCTTGGCTGGGAAGCGAATACGAGACCCTGCTTGCTGTGCCCTAGGAGCCGTTGGCATCGCAGCTTTCCAAGTAGACAAGGCGTCGACGGTGAAGGCCTTCATTTTTAGCTTATTCTTCCATGACGCGATCACGAAAGAATATTTCCCTGACCTGGCGCTTTGGCAGTGAGGGTGGCATACAGCTTCTTTTTTAAAAATGGGAACTCGCAAATCGCAGGCTGGTGGACCAAGTGTCGCAAAGAGCGAGTGGAGTGGTGAATTCATTGAAAGGTGCTGGTGACCAGTCCCAGATTCGCGTGCTGCTTAGCTCATTGACTTTTGGCCACGATGGTGTTTGGATGTGTGTGCGAGCGTACCTTCACATGTTTTCCTCCCAGTCGCAGCTTGAAGCATTTCTTGCGAAGCGTTACGTGTTTTTGCGCAGCTTCTTCAAACTGACGCAAGTGCCGAGCATGCCACAAAAAGCTCGAGAGATGGACCAACTTTCCAAAAGCCCCGTCGCCGATTTTCACGAAAACGCCCAGCGTCCAAGAGAGCGAGAGCCACCGCGCCTACATTTCGCCCGCCTCGTTCGCAGCGCCTTCAAATTATATTTTGTTAGTTTCGTCACGCTTTGAAGACGCAGCATTTGTGGGCGGCCACGCAACATTAGCCAGCTTCAGACTCATTACTCAGCGCTTCAACGATTAAGTAGTGGAGAAATGTCTTGCGCACAAGTACTGTAGCGCCGTAGATGCCGTTTTTCGCGTGGTGAACCCTTTTCGTACCGTTGGGCAACGGTGGACGCTTTTCTCACACCGAGAGATGTGCACATGGACCTTTCTCTTCCATATGAGGAGGACACTTTTCCCATATCCATTCATGGAAATGGTTCATTGCTTAAAATGTTTAGGAACGTAAACTGCTTGAAATTCTCTCGTTCTCTCTCATATGGTTGGTACAATAGTATCCCTTTTCCTTGTGTGTGCGTGCTGTCTACAGTTCAAGCGTTAATATTTGATCGTGAGCCCTGTGAGCAGCGGGTGGCCGGTGACGAGCAGCTCGTCGCGTGAGTGGCACGTCAGGAACCGCGCGGTGATCTGGTGGTTACAACGAGAGAGACAATTAGTTGCCAACACACCTCACAATTTTAGATGCACTGAGATCCTCACAGCACGCAGCTCATTCGCGTCCATCCATTCACATTCCATACCTGCGTGCAGCCCCAGAGCACGAGCGACTCGAGCGCCTCGCAGTCGTCCGTGAACGCGCCGAGTGCATCTTCCGACATTTTCCGGCAGAACGAGATGTCGAGCACTTGTAAACTGTTTGCGCAGAACTCTTTCAGCGCCATGAGTGACGCGTCCGTTGCCTCCTACACAAGTGAAACAAATAGCGGAGTCAGCAAATGGACACACGGGAAAAAACATCAGCAGCCATCGCCAGCCACTGCTTCGAAAAGAAGAAAAGAGCATGGATGCCGCGACTGCGCACGATGGTGCGGTTCGTGCTGATGACGAGGCGGCTGGGCGATCGTTACGTACCGCAATGCTGGACATTTCAAGCACTTCCAGGTACTGATTCGCCCCAACCGCGAGGTGCGCAATCGCATTGTCGGTGAAGCCCAGGCAGCCACGAATCGAGACCTTTCGGAGCGGGTGACCATGCGTGCGGATCTAATAGACAGTCACATGGGATAAGAAGCGAATATTAAACGCGCGAGTCCACAAATAGAGCGTTTACTGGGTTTGGCGCCCATTAAGCGATCAAAAAAATGATAGTCTCTCACCGGCTCAAAGCACTCGTCCGTAAGCAGATGCAGGTCCGAAATGTCGAGCACTTTGAGACTGCGACAGTTCTCCAGAATCGCAGCCACCACGACGTCCGTGAGCTGCGCGCATCGCGCGATGGAGATCTCCTCAAGGTCCGGCAGGTGCGTGACAAGCTCGCAAATGAACTCGTCTGTGAGTCGCTCCATCTGGTTGAGCGCCAGTTTCCGCAGGTTCTTCATCGTCAGCAGCGATGCGAGCGCGGAGTCGTCGAGCTGCGGGCACTCGGACAGCGTGAGCGAGTGCAAGTGCTCGAGCTCGCTGAAATAGTCAATCGACTGCTTGGTGATCCGCTGGTTGCACGAGAGCTCGAATTCCTGCAGCGACGGCGCGCACTGCCGCACGAGCACTTCGCAGCCCGCGTCCGACAATCGATAGCAGCCCTGCACGCGCAATTGCTCCACATTGCGAAGCGAGTCTCTGCAAAATGGAAGAACAACGAGCATGAGTATACAGTCAGTCACCCACCAAACTTGACATCAGCATCAGCATAGCACAGCAGCACTCGTAGACATTGGCTTGTTTACCCGAGGTCCTTGATGGCGTCATCTGCAATGCAGCGGCCGCACAAGCCGAGACGGAGGATGGTCAACGAGAGGCCTTGGTCAAGACACTCTTTAAGCGTCCGCAGAAAAGAGCCCTCGTCGATGTTGGAGCAGTCGGGGATGTCGATCTCCGTCACGCCCGGATAGATGAACAGCGGCAAGACTAATAGGTCGAAAGTAGAATGAAACACACAAGCCAAGCAACAGCAAGAGTGAGTTCAAGATTGTGCATCGCCACAACATGCCGAAGCGCAGTTACCTTCAGCTTTCATGCGGCGTAGCTTCACGACAGCTTTCGCCACTTGAGCGCGCGCAGTTGCATCAATGTACTCGAGCGTCGGCAGGAGCTCAATGTGCTTCGCGAGGCATTGCAGCGCCAGCTCTTGAAGCGACAGAATCAGGTTGTCCTGTGAGAGCACAGTCGTTCGCGGCTTTTTCCTCGGCACCCAGACCACCTTGGTCTCTTCCATCTTCGCATCCTCTTGCTCTTTGCGCTGGAGCTCCTCCTGCCGAGCTGCCTGCGCATTGAGGCGGTTCTGACCCAAATCTCGCGCTGTGGCGAAGTATCCAGGCCAGGCTTCTTTTTCCTCGCCAGCATCTTGAGTCGCTGTTCGTCTTGCACTGGGAGTAGTCGACGTCGGAGATGCTCTCTGACCAGTTGCAAAGTACAACGCGCGCTCACGCGTCACGCGAGCACTGCCTGGTCCATTTCCAACAGAATCAGCTTCAGCTTCGTCAGTACTGGGAACGATCGCCTCCTGCGTTGTCATTTCTTGGTCGTTTCTAGCCGCAGTTGCACTTCCAGATCCGCTGCTGTTATCTCTTTCTTCTGCACCACCAGCAGAGCCATCATCACTTGGTTCTTGGGCACCGGCACCACCACCAGCAGCGTGCGCTCGCGACCGACGCTTCATTTTGAATTGTCAGCGAACATGAAAGACGGATCTAAGATTGAGGAATTCGAAGATATTTTTGATTGGCTAAAAATGCGCAACTCTCGCGCCAAGCGGTTGATTTCAGCGATGAGAGCGCGCCAAAAATGTACCAGTATAAATGGCACAGTGTACCAGTCTGTCGACTGACCGTGACGCCGCTTCAACTCATGACATGGCTTCAGATGATGAAGGTGCACCATTTGTGAAGTGATCGAGAAGCTATAGCACTCATAGTGACGCATAGGGTTCCATTGCCAACCCTACTTTGCTCTATCAATGCACTCACTATGTGTGTATGCGTGGCTGGATTTATTATCATACTTGTAGTGCTGCTGCTGATCGTACTGCTCATGTGCGTCATTCTTCAGGAGGATTCGCTGGAGGGGATGACACATCAATACGACATGCAATCTGCAAAAGAGAGCTCCCTTTGCATTTCGTGCTGTTTTCTAATGCGATCTTTTCATGCGGTGCAAGTTTTAGTGACTCTCTATACAGCCACCGAGCGTAAGCTCTGTCCCTTGCGGTGCTTCACACGAACACTTGAGCACGAGACGGCGAGGATCAGGCATTGCGAGGACCATTGCCCGAGTGTCTTTTGCACGATTTCTGGACCAGGCAACCCCTCCACCGTTTGTGTAGTTGCTACTATCTCAAGCATGGATGAACGTTGACGCCACACACTTACCTGAATGCAATCAAGCATGCTCTATCGAGGGCAACGACGGCGATAAGCTCCTTATCCGGGTCCAATGGGAAGCACAAAGCGCACCTTAAGCGCCACTCAGTTGCAGCCTATTGCAACATCACCAAATATCGTGTCGCCCAAGGAGTCTCACTGCAACGTACCTGGTAGCATCACATGACTGTCAACCATAGAAGAAGCTTTGGCGAACAGATGCTCGACTCACCAGGATGCAGCTGGGCAAGTTTTGCAGAATGCAACGACGACACAGAATCGACTGGAAGTCTCAGTGCCAGTGCAATGAACGGTCTCGCTCGCTTCGCATGGATTTGGAGTCAGTGCGCAGCAGATAAAAAAATGACCTTGTTGCCTGCACGTGCGTAGCAAGCAGGCCCTTGCAACGCATTCAGCAACAGAGAAAAGAGGAATGACCATGCTGCCTGGACGCGCGCAACGAAGCAAAAAACGACGGCAAGAGCGTTTCTCCGCGGCAGTTCTGAATCAACTGAATAGAGTAAGGGTGCGTTCGACAAAAGCCAAAACAGCATAAATCGGGCTAAAATCAGCATTTTGAAAAAATCGCGTCTGTTCGGCAAACAGCATACAGAATTTTGAGGGGGCCAAAACGCTGTTTTCAAAATCGCCGAATTCGGCGATCTCAAAGATTCTGTTTTGTGGGACAGCTGAAAGAACTGTGAAAAATATAACAGAGGCAATGATTTGGGTGTTGCTTCTAGATCACTACAGTGATCACAGTAATTAGTATGAGTTCAGAATTAGTGGTTGTCATAAAATAGTATCACTGATAGTCACTCACACTATTTACCGTGAGCTCAAAATCTCGCTCTTCACAAATAGTATCGGTGTCACATGTTCA